>JAMPIV010011856.1:0-107424 GCA_024509875.1 Oreohelix idahoensis
GTTGCGGTGTAACTGACGAGAGATGTTACATCCCGCCAAGATTCACTAGGCTTGTACTTCAGTTACAGGTAATGCTAAGCTGTACCTCAGGAAAAAGATGAATTTCCTGCTTCCATGGGATAACAGACAAATTAGAATAGGTGAACATCTAGGTACAAAAAGTGGTCCATCTAGTTCATGAAAAAATAGCTTGTAGATGTTCAGGTCGAGTTATGAAATGCTTGAGCATAGTTTATGTGAAATATTTTTGTAGATGTCCCTTAGTGTCCCAACATAATCAACATTCAGAAATCGTATTGATAACCTGGTGAAGGACCGTTCCACGAGATTATGTAGGCCTTATTTTTGTTATGGGTGGCAATAAACACATAAGCTTGATCTCCTGGAAATAATTGACGAATCGTCTATTACTGTTTTGGAAAGTTCTAAGCTTTCTCTTTCGCAGCCCTCAAGAATCGAAGCAGTGTGCCCATTTTACAGGCATCAATAATGTTATTCCGGAGATTTAATTTCATTACTCAAAGGATGACTGGGTATCCTGAGTCATCCTCGGATCAATCAATAAGTCTTTTATTAGTCCATAGGACCTCTTGGTAGGGAGCGCCAAAAGACTAGTTGAAATGGAGAGAAGCCAGTTTGTTTCATGTGGCACCTCTCGATAAGCGAATAACACATGAAGCTGGTAGAACTCTCCGGTCCCAGTCGTTGGGATGGGTATGAACTGGTAACTTTATGTAACATGTTTGGTGGGATGATGTACGGTTAAGTCTTTCGTACAGCACCAGTTTGTACTCATTGGGTGATAAATGCTGCTGAATTTCTATCTATTTGGGCCAAGTCTTCATTACCTCTGTCATAGTGGCGCTCAGATATAAATTGAGTAACCATGATCTGGACAAAAGTTTTTTTTTCTAGGAATAACCTACTCTAGAAAAGATAGGTGTAGTGCATCAGCTACATCTGTGTGTTGGTGTTGTTTTTAATTGGATGGCTTCTGGCCATCGTGTGCATAAATCGTTGCAAGTGAGAATAAATCTAATGTCCTCCTGCAGATGGTAAAAGGTGGGCCAATGATATCAATGGCCATTGTGTCGAAAGGTCACAACGATATATCACAAGCGTGAAAAGGCGCCGTGTGAACGGCTCACCGTGCCTTCACTTCTTGGCATATCGTACAGGACCGTACGTACTGTGAAATATCTCGAGATACTCCCGGCCAAAAAAAAGACGATAATACTCGCGAACGTGTACGAGTATAACCCATTGACCTGCACACTTTAGAATCATGTCGTGGTTGAAGTATGTACCGTCTAAAAGCAAAAGGTACCAAGACTTGTTGTCTTATCTGAGTTTATCCATAAAACATCTTAATAAAATGTCATTTTTAATACTAAACCGATGACTATTATTTTTGTTCATAGCAAGATTGTCAACTTTGTTGACCAGTGAAAAAAATTTTGTAGTGACCTGTCTTCCCTTCTGTTTTTGCAGCAAAGGATACTCGTCAATAGCAGAATGAATCTCGATACTTTCATGATCGTCTGTTTGCCTTGTTTTCAGTGTCCATAGTCCCTCTAATTTTTTTGTATGTGCTCTGGTTATTGCTGCATTTTCCGATGCATTTAAGATTTTTTTTTCCCATTCAATAATCTCTTCTGGTGTGCAATCTTTACTCCCGTGTATGCATCCCACCATAAGGTCGGCAATTGGGTTTCTTAACATGCATCCTTTAACGTTTGCCTGTGAAAAAAGGGTGTTTCAAGATAGATAAGAGCAGTTGGATAACATTCGATGGGTCCACCAAAGGTCATACACCTTACATGTTCTCCAGTTGCACAATTCGGATGAACAAGTGTCTGACGGATTCGGATCTGGTTCGAGCCCGAGGCTCTTAAGACTGAGACGGGGGGTCCAGTAACTTTTCCTCTGTTGAAGATCTGCGGGCCTGGTCCATCATTGACTGCTAGACTGACTTCTGGTAGAATGTGTCCGCAGTTAAGAACTGTCTATTTTGCTTTATGAAATATAAGATTACATGTTGGGCAACTATTTGCCACGTTATAATTCATTGCAAAACAAGTAGATGAAGACTGTATTTTGTTATCAGTAGGTGAACTCTCAACACCAGGGGTTGTAGCAGTAGTAACGGCTGCCCCTGTATTATGGTTATAATTTGTCGATCTATGAGAATGAGAACGATGACGAGAATAATTAGATGAATTATCCCGTTGTCCCCTAATTGTAACTGTTATCTCGATGTCTCGAGTTATAATTATCGCTAATGTTCCACTTGATACCATTATTATAAATATATGAACGATTATAACTTGAGTTACGTGGAATACGGTTGTATCTTGACTGAGGTGAATAGTGTGTTGTGTGTTGTCTTCCTCTATTAAAGTTATTGTTAAAGTTATTCTGTCCCTTATGAAAATTAATGTCATAGTTTCCTTTGAACCTACCTCTGTCCACACTGTGTGTTCTAGGTTTGTTATGATTATGATATGCCATATTGGAGGCTACAGGAAGTGGTTCTCTTGTCAACGAACCAGAAATATTAGCATTCGGATGAGCTGTGCAGTAATTTAAAGAAATTTTTTCTAACTCATCAATAGATTCTGGTTTTCTTTCTTGCAGATAAGCAAAGAATGGTGGGCTGACAGAAGATAATACTTTCTCCCTCAATAACAAATCGACTAACTTGTCGTAAGATTTGTTGACACCTGCCAGTTCAGCCCATCTGTTAAAAGTATTGCGTATGTTAGCAATAAAACCTGTGAAATCTTTATTGTTATCTGGCAACAAACTTTTAAAACGTAATCTACATGACTCTTTCGTTCAAAGTGGAAACGGCGTAATAACAACGTCTTAATGGCCTCATAGTCTTGTGGATAATGTTTGGATCTATATTTTGTGCTGCACTTGCAGGTTCTCCATCCAGAAATTCCTTAAGTTTAAGTGCCCATGCGTTTTGTCAAGGTTATTGACTTTACATATATCCTCAAAGCGCGCCAGCCACGATGAAAGGTCCCATCCATGGTGTAACTTGAATGGTGGTAGTTTAAAGTAATTAATTGCCCTTAAGTCGGGTGGATGAAGATCCAGATTGAGCATTTATCATTTTTTGGCTTGATGCAGCACTCTGCGAATTAAGTTTTGCTGTTTCCAATTTAAGCCGTTGCAGTTCCATTTCTTGCTGCAGTATGATTTCTTGTCGTTTCAATTTATTCTCTTCTTCAATCCGTAGGATTTCATCTCTCTTGCCACCTTTCTTTCTTCTTCTTCTTTGTCTTAATCAGCTTTCTTTTCAGCCTCCTTTCTTTCAAGTTTCTTCATCTCTGCCTTATATCTTGACAGTCTTGTTGTTCAGCAAAAATTCAAGGAGTGCCTCTCCCTTTTTATTACAATTCTTGTACCAATTTTAATGAAATGGTCCCAAGGTAAGCATTCTTGGAGTTTAATTATTTAAGTATTTAATTACTTATGTCTTGTAATCGACAATGTAATCTATGTCCGATTAATAATATTACTGTATGTTATGTATAATGTTCCACAAAAGCACAAATATAATATTTTGTAGAAATATAGATATATATTTACTCACTGTGACTATCTATCATTAAATAGTTATGATAGTTAATTAAATAAGCTGCTTGAAATTAATATACAAGCGCTTAAATTTAATAATTATGTGTATTATCCCCAAATAATTAGTCTTAATTGTCACAAAGTTCACAATATAGTACTGGAGAAAGTGTACTAAGTTATATTAGATATGGTATGAAATATGTTATAAAGATTTTTATTAATTAATCAATTATAATCTTATGCCTTAATCATGATGCATAAAGTGCATTGCCATTTCTAGGACCACTACTGCAAATATGTGCAAAGTCCCTAATTCCTCATCAAAGCTTATAAAAATTTCATCATATTCATCTACACTATAATTAATGAAGAAATTATAGCATTAATATTAAATTAATAAAATATGTAATGAATACAAACAATACAAATGGTTTAACCAAGGATTACAGAACAGGAGCACAATACAAAAGTGACATTTTCACACAAAAATAAATGCTATTATAAAAACCAAGTGTACTAACCGGAAATGTAGAAGGGTGAAGGTTAACTGAGGAAACGAACATATTTTGTACTATGAAAGATGACGTCACAGGACTCATTTGACGTTAATACAATACATTTAATTAAAATAAAAGATAGCTAGATCAGAATAACAAGATAGCTTACGAACATAGGACTGCAAATGAATAAAATCCAAGAACCAAATACACATGAAAACAACAGTTAAAACATGACTATACACCTAACATGCAAAGTGAATTAATGCAAGACCGAACCCGAACGATCACCGATAACGATAATTCGACGCTTTCTTCGCGAGGTGCTATTAATTCACAGCCTTAGGAACATTCAAAATGAATATCGGCATCCTGAGAGCCATTTTTATTCATTATGAACCGCCGCCCATCCATACCCGCAAATAACGGACAACATCAACGGACAAAAAGAAACAGATAGAACATCGATAAACAATTAATAGAGAGGACATGCCTGCAAAATGGTATGGACTCGTTAGTGTGTTAATGAATGACAATCGTCCTAGGTCTAAACTTATCTTTTGAAGGCTCCGGCGATGGCAAATTCGTCAACGGACTAGACTAGTGCCTAGTACTGTTTGCTCATGATTGGCTGATCACAGTATTCTCTTGTCTGGTCTTCTTGATTAAGCAAATATTAATCAAAACTGGAATGAGTTGACGGTTGTTCCTTTCGAAGCGCGGCATCTACGCACGATGTAGTGACGTCAGAGTTGCATTGCGTAGTCATGTGTTCAACGTAGTGTTATGCAGATCATGTGACTTGCTTGTAATGGTAAACAGTTGGCAACACATGTAAACAAGAAAATCTTTTTTTTTTTTTCGTACCCGCGATGGCCAACCACTGTTACCGTTGGCTTCTCACTGTTGCCGTTCCCACTGTTAATGGGACTGTGTTATACTGGCTCTTCTATTTACGTTTACATATCATTATCCATTGTCTTTTCTCAGTAAATTATGAGATCGTGCTCTTGATGGTGAAGTACGCGAAGGTGGGATATAATATTGACAACTTCATCATACAGTCAAATTCTGACGTTATAGATTTGATAAGTCCTTTCTCGAGTCCACAAACATTTATTATATCGATTCCATACAAGAACAGTTTACACATGGTCATCATGAAGAATTATAAATAATAAGTTGCAGTTCATACTTCAAATATTATTCCTTTACAAATCAGTCCCTGTCTCCTAGCTTGAAAACATAGTAGTCAGAACCGCATAACTGTATGCACGCGTGGTTGGAAAATCCAATACACCGACAGTGAGATTATGCGTCTGGCATTAGAATAACTAAGGCGGACTATATATTCACGTTGACAAGGTTTAGTCAATTACTAACCTGTACCTTCATCTTTCTTCGTTATCACATTGGACTGACCCATGTCCATTATTTAATGTACTATAATTGTGCGGCAATATAAGCCCGGCAATAAAACATTCCAAGGACACGTCTTATCGGTTCGACGGTCGTCTAGAAAAGGGTCTCGTCTCTTGGTCACCGTGCGTGACAACTAACGCTGAAACGTCACAGCGTTCACTAGACCAATAATACTTTTACATTACATTACACGTTGTAACCCCTAAAATCAGATGCTGTTAACCTCTAGCAGACCAAGCCAATAAATCAGCAGTGCAGCAGGTCCAACAAGGCCAGTGGACTACATGGGAAGGAGCCCTGCAGAGGTCCTTGACATGGAATGATATATGGCATATGGCACCTCTTAGGCTCAGCTTCGTTGTTAGATCAATGTATGACCTGCTGCCGTCGGCCACCAACCTTGTGAAATGGGGAAAGTCGGATGATGAGCAGTGCCCCCTGTGCCAGGGGAGGCAGACACTCGAACACATGCTCTCAGCGTGTAAGGTGTCATTAGGGCAAGGGTTATACACTTGGCGCCATAACAAAGTGTTAAATGAGCTTGTTGCGACAATAGATCTGGCAAGGATGAAGGCGAATAGCAAACCCGGGCCGAGCACCGCAAATACATCCTTTCTAAGGGCAGGAAAGTCAGCACACCCCAAACTGAGTAAACCTGGTATCAGTTTACCATCTCTTCTTGACTGTGCAAACGACTGGGAGATGGCGGTAGACCTACCTAGACGAGGGGCATATCCAGAGAGTATTAGAAAATCGCGGAGACGGCCGGATATAGTGCTTCATTCTTCAGCAACGCTTCAGGTCATACTGATTGAACTGACCGTGCCATTTGAATCCAGATTAAACAAGCAACATTCGTTCAAAGCGGCCAAGCATACTGGCCGCGGATCTGAGACACGATGGGTTCACTGCAAGGGTCATGGCTGTTGAAATGGGCGCAACAGGGCTTGTGGCTGCATCAGTGTATGATCTATTGAAACTGTTGGGGTTGAAGGGACAGTCGAGAACAAGGGCACTGAAGAGGCTTAGTGAAACAGCCGAAAAGGCATCAGGCTGGCTGTGGAACAACCGCAATGGGCAATGGAAATCATGACAATAAACGCTGCGGTACAGAAAACACCATACATTTTTTCCCCCTAAGTCCACAATAAGCTGAGTTTTTAGGCATGCTAGTGAAAGGGTTGTGGCTGAGAGGCGACAGGCGATGTATACTATAAGGGGTGTCAGGAAGAATTTCAGTGGCGAGCGCGCAGTGTCAAGTCTCGGCGGCTTCACGCAGGTGACTAAGTGTGTGTCCGTAGTTGTGATGGGATGTGGTACGGAGCGAACGGAATAATTTGTCTTCTCATTGTTACTTTCACAATTGCCTCCACGGCTGGCGGAGTTGTGGATTAAAGTTGCTACCATAAGTGAAATGGGTTCATTTTCGATACAAGACAACAGGAGGCTGAGACGCTTGGGAGTCATGACCAAAGTGGGCCCGCCCCCCTTAGAGTGTTAAGGAGTATGTAGGGCCGAAACACTTGTCGGAGGGGGGGACTTCTTCTGATGATCAGATTGCTTCCTGTTGTATCGCTCTGTAAAGAGTTTCCTATCATTATTGCCCTAAGGATTCCAGAACAAGGACCGTCTTACTGTTATTTTTACACAGTCATATTCAGACTTGCCAATTGCACCTACTTTGTTTTGGATACCCTAACACGCCATACTCAGTATTTTTTTCCCCATGTCAATAAAGTAAAAATTTATGGTTATGATGTTGGTGCTGAGACGGAAATGTCAAAATTGTCCTCTTTCCACACAATCTGCCTAAGGAAAATTCTCCGAATCTTTTAGTCGAATACCATCATTAACCAAGAACTGCTTACTCGGAGCCACCAAGAGGACATGCACACCATCACTGATGGCAGACGCAAGAGTTTGGTTGGCCACGTCAACAGAAGAGACCCTGATGCAATCACAAGAATGGCTATGCTAAGGACCCCTGACAGAAAGCAAAAGAGAGAACGACAAAACTTGGCAGAGAACTGTGGAGGCAGAGATGCAAAGAATGATCCAGAACTGGGGCACAGCACAAAGGATGGCTGCGCCGATTGAGCCAAGTGGAATCAGTTTGTTGCTATCCTACAAGATGCCACCAGGCGTGATGGCCACTGACTGCTTTGACAGTCTGCGTTAAGAATCAAAGAATTTGTGCTGTCTCAAAAAAAGTTATATTACTTTGTTTTTTTTGTCAGTATGCTCAATCTGTGATAACTGCAATTGTATGTATTATTTAAGCAAGGCTACATCTTGTAGTGGATAGTTTCTAAAAGCAAGATGTTAGCAAAACTTTTCATAATCTATACCTTGCTCCCTTTACCACTTCCAGCTTTTCCTGACAGTCATGATCTCCCCATGCTCTTTACAGCACTCAAGGCAGAGTCAACAATACTTTGAGCTGTCAGTGCACCTACGAAAACAAAAATGTACAAAAAAAGTCCACATGATTTACTGACAAGCTGTCAGTGAGAACAATCATATGACAAGTTTATTTGCACTTGACTGAAGAAATATGCTATTTGGACTTGACTGAAGAAATATGTTAAGAACTGTAAATTATATAAATCTGTGTTTGTGTGTACATATATTCCTGTATGTAAAAATAATATACGACAAATTATGTACGATAATAGAGGTATGTAGGAAGAAGTTACAAACAGATTAAATATGCAAGACCAAACGTGTTAGATTACAAACAATATTAAGAAAACAGGGGGGAAGGGATAGAGTTAGAGACAATAACAAACATGGAAAAAGGAAAAAAAAAGGAATTTTACATCTATTTCCCATTTTTGCTCCCAAGGAGCATAGAATGACCACTGTAGTTGGGTCCCTTGCAGGAAGCTTACACCCAGCTGTATTCTGCTCTTGCAGCAGTGATGTCTGTAGCAATTTTCTGTTACTTGAAGAGATTGCCAGCTATCATACACATCCTCACATCAGTTACCTCAAATGATAGGAGCAGTAGTTCTTTACCTCCTCTGAGACCCATGACATCTACACAGCGCTTGAATTTTAAAGCTATCAATACACTTAATGGCAACAGGTCAATCTCAAGTATTAACCAAAGACAGTTCTCAAGACAAAAAGACAATGACACAACTTTGCGCAGGAAACATCTCCTCACCTTTGTAATCTGAAGGCTTGAATTTGTCAGCACCAAAGATCTTGATGGTGGGGAGTCTTTTGAGACCATACTGAATTGCCAGGTTTTGGTATTCATTCACATCGACAGCTCCTACCTTCACAACGCCCTAAATGAAGTAAAGATGTACATAACAGTGAGCATGACTCAACTCAGTACCACATGATGATGGCTATAAAATGCTTCCTAACAAACAAATGCTACTTTTATTCAATATTCATTCATTCATAACCCTCAACTCCCAAAAGAGCATAGGCTTTCAACAAACGCATGCCAAGTCCTCCTGTCATGTGCCATCATCTCAAGTTCTTTCCACGTTCTCCTCATCATTTTCACTTCTGTTTCCCATCATTTTTACCTCTGTTTCCACCTCTCTTCTCCATGTGCTTCTTCTACCTCTGCATCTCTTGCCCTGGGGGTTCCAGAACAAGGACTGCCTTGAAATGCTATTAACAGGTGTTGCGCACATATTTTTGATGCACAGATTACAAAAATACGATATGACTAATTGATATGGAAAAAGAGATTACTTTGGTTACAGTCAAAGTTATATCATCCATGATTTGATTTATACTTGTGATTATGTGGATGATCTCCCCTTGAATATTGATTTTGCGGATGAATACCAAATTTATGTAATTTCTCATTTGTTAGGGCCAGAAAATAGATTGATCTTGTTCAATATGTTTATGGCCTGAATTTATATGTATTACTTGTCTAGTACAAGAAGATTCAGTCTTATATTGTATATCTTTGTATGTTTAGGTAGGACTATATTCTTTGTGCCGAAAATCTGGGGCAGGTATTCGTTGTCCTATGAAGGCGTACGGAGTCTCGATAATGCCGCCTGGTATGGCTGAGTGTGTTTCTTTGGGCTGGTCCCTTTTAAGGGTTGAAAAGTGATTTGTGCATGTTTTTCCAGGAGAAGTTTGTGCCTCTGCAAGAGTCTATTTGTCAGAGATTCTCCTCATGCACTTTGTTATTAATTCGGACTCCAGGTAATACCAGACCCTTTCTTTTGATGATCTCTACGTGGTTAGGCCTAGATGGAGTCGTATTTTTGAACATCGTTGGTCGTTGATATACCCTTGAAGATGACAGGTTTCCCAACAGAGCTGATGTCTACATGTAACAACTTTAGTAATGTGGAACTGTAGGGAAACTTTATGAAATTATTGATATTCAAATTATGAATTAACTGTGGCTTATCATTAGCTTTTTGCTGGGTGAGTGAGCGAAAACTCAGGAAGGCAGCCATATTGTTTTCTTGTCATCGTTATGGATCGCTGTCCTAAGAACAGTATACCAAACTTATTATCGGACAGTGATATGGAGATCTCACTAATATGAAAACCCCTATCGTGGTTTAACTTTATGACATAAATATTTGCTATATGTCGCTGGAGAACTTAGCCAAGGAAAAAGGTTCGGCCAGTGAACTCTTTGTATGTTTACATACCCACACCCACTGATGCGTTCAGTCAGTTAGGGGATGTGGCAATAGTCTGCCAGAACATTGAATGATTCCTTATATCTTCCATCATATTTGAATGCTGCATGAAATATGATCTATTGTTCAAATGCTTAATGATGTATACGTCAACATGTTCCCATGACTATGTTCCGTGCTGTCCAGATGTGTGCGTCCTAATAAACAGTACAAAACGACCACAGCAGTCTGTATCGGTGACTTATAGCGATGAGTGAATGAGTGCCTTATACTGGTCAACACACGAACACTCTAGCATTCGCGTTACACTTCACACTCTCACTCCATTTCTGTATAATCCTGCGTCGGTTGGGCTGACCTTTGCTCCACATGCAGCACCCTTTTACAGTACTGACCATAGGTGTCTACAGTTGGTGACGTGCGAGCCTCTACAGTGTTACCTTCTACAGTAGTGGCCAATGTTCTACAGTGTTATACTTGTACAACAGGTTTCCTCAGTGTGTGTCCTATCCATCGCCATCGTCTTCTTCTCATCTCGTTCCACTGGCACTTGTCTGGTTCCTGTCATCAGAGGTAGACCAAGAAGCACATGGAGAAGAGAGCTGGAAACAGAGAAGAAAATGATGAGGAGAACGTGGAAAGAACTTAAGATGATGGCGCGTGAAAGGAGGACTTGGCATGTGTTTGTTGAAGGCCTATGCTCTTTTGGGAGTGGAGGGTTATGAATGAATGAATGAACCCTCAGGCATGCCGTATAAGGTTACAAGTTACAAATGCCTTTCTTTTTCTGAACAAAAAAACTTCTGTACTGTCATGACTTTTCACCCAGAAGAATATTTTGCAGGCAGGTACACTGAATTCTTGTTTTTATGGTTTCATAAAATTGTTATATATTCTGTGTTAAATTTTACCAAAAATGGTGTAAGAAAAAGAAATGGTTGACAGGGAAGTTGAATCTTAAGCCAGAGCAACATAATATTTAAGCCACATCATCTAAGAATGCTAATGAATTCTCATGATGCTAGCTAGAGTTACAGAAAAAAACAGACATGATCTTTACCCTCCATCAACTTTAGGAAAAGTCAAGGCAGAGGGAAAAAGTAATCAAACATTGCCTTCTTTGACTTCACAAAGGCATCTGACCTGATTAGCTGGGATCCTCAAAAAAAAAAAAAAAAAAAAAACAGGCTGCTCCAACTACATTTTTGAAACTAAGTCACTTCAAGATGACATGAAGGCAACTCTCCAACATGTTAGCAACACATCTTGCTATTTGCAGCCGTGGGTTATCACCTCAAGGGTTCATCAATCCCAGTCTGTTATGACAAGAAATTGCTACTACTAATGCAGAATAGAAAAAAGAAGTTGAAGTTGATTAACCTCAAAAGATTTCACGGGGTCTATCAGTGACCTCATTCAATCAATTTCTATTTCTGGACTCCAATCAACTGACCTACCTTCAGAGCTGATGCTGCTTTCTTCCACTCAGGAGTCAGGGATTGACAAGGTTCACACCTTTGAGGAGACAAAAATTTTAAAAAATTAAGAACAAATGAAAGATTGCATTTGACTTTATAATTTTACCAGAAAATGTACCCTGGTCAGTTTCAGGTCTACTGCAGCACAAAAAATATCTATAACTTACATCAATACAATTTGTAGACTATTTTGGAGATTGAATGCAGAGGTCATCAAATAGTTAAAAAACATAAAAATAAAACAAATGATTTTGGAAGAAAAAGGATTCTTAAAAATACATGGCATGACAAAATCAGAAATTTAATATACCTACAGACAAATGAAACCAATGCCCTGTTATACCTACAGACAAATGAAACCAATGCCCTGTGTATACCTACAGACAAATGACACCAATGCCCTGTGTATACCTACAGACAAATGACACCAATGCCCTGTGTATACCTACAGACAAATGACACCAATGCCCTGTGTATACCTACAGACAAATGACACCAATGCCCTGTGTATACCTACAGACAAATGACACCAATGCCCTGTGTAGATCCTCGGGTGTCTCTAAAGGGACAAAGAAAGACGAGGACCACTCAGGCATGTCAAAGCGACTAGTCGAAGGTTGTGAGTGGGGCTGGCAACCTCATCACTTAAAAGAACACAGAAACCGCTGCTGCAAGAGCATGTGAATGTTTGGTGCAGGCTTCCAACAAGGGGACCAGCCACAGTGGCGGCTCCATAAGGTGCGTAAATAAAAATGATAACAGACACATCAAACAAAAACCTACAAGCTCTACAAATTAGAGACTGATAATAACAATCATTGACATGGGAGCCACCTCATTTTGGGGGAAAAAAAATGAAAAGAACGAAAAGTCTTAGAAATACACGGAAAAGACTGAAAACGAAGTGACAAGATCTGATCTGTGACCTGTGCCGATGTGACAAGATCTGTAACCTGTGCCGATGTGACAAGATCTGTAACCTGTGCCATGAAAGACATAAGTATCCAGGGCTGCATTGTTTGAGCGTGTGTCTGGCATTTTATTTTAGACTATACGTAAAATTTACAAACAACTTTAAAATAAGAAATTTCAACAATGAACATACTGTATAATTATAGATTACGAAATCAACTTGAGAACTTCCAAGCATTTAGTAAGTTATACAAAACTGACAGATAAAATCAGATAAAACTGCTGAGAATGTCAACTGTCAGTTCATTCATGTCCGTGTTTTCTCTTCGTGCAGCATGAAGCCACCCTTGCAGGAAGCGTATATCAAAAGTCACGTGCTCTTCTTCACGTGCTTCTCGAGAAGCATAGGCCTTCAACAAATACATGCCAAGTCTTCCTGTCCCGTGCCATCCGCTCAAGTTCTTTCCATGTTTTCCTCATCATTTTCACCTCTGTTTCCAGTTCTCTTCTCCGTGTGTTTTTTAGACTACCTTTGCCTCTCTTTCCTTTTAGATTCCAGAACAAGGACCGCCTTGTAATGCTCTCAACAGGTTTCCTCAATGTGTGTTCTACCCATCGCTAGCGTCGTCTAATCAACACTTGTTCCAATGGCCCTTGTCTGGTTCTTGTCATCAATTCCACATTTGTGACTTTGTCATACCATTTCAGTCCTTCTATTCTACGCAAGCACCCATTTATAAAAGTCTGTAGCTTTTTGGTTGTTGTTTTTGTTACTGTCCATGTTTCAGAGCCATACAATAGGACTGACTTGACATTTGAGTTAAAGATTCTTATTTTCGTGTTGGACTTGATTTCATGTGCTCTTGCAGCAGTTATCTCTGCAGCAATTAGTTTTACGTGATAAAGTTGCCAGCCCCAGGTAAAACCTCGTACTGATCAAACTTTATGTCATGCCTGAGGGATTAGTAGTTCTATTCTTTCTTTGTCTCTTCAGAGAACCCTGGGAACTGCATTGGGCATCTTTTAGTGGACGAGTTAAAACAAATATAGATTCATTTAACCAGACGATACGTCAAGGACTAAAATCCCACCCCCTGCAGACCCAAGTAGAACAGTCCCAACTAAGATGGTTTGGCCATGTCTGCAGAATGGGAGAAGATCGGCTACCATGACAAGCATGGGAAACAAAAAGACAGGGATACAGACCCCAAGGACGACCCAGAGTCCGCTGGGAGGACAACATTAGACAATCTTTGAAGGACCGAGGACTAGAATGGAATCAGGCCAGGAGGAAGACAGCGGATAGGATAGTCTGGCGCTCTCTCTTCCAAACCTCTACACCTCACGGTAGAAGGGGAACGACTAAGTAAGTAGTAGTTAAAAAAATATAAATACAATTAACATGTGCATGACAACACCCTGTTAATTTACACACTGTTTTAAATTGCAAGCAATAAATACACAAAATAAATAAATTGATGGACAAAAGAAATTACCATGGTGCGTAAAACTCGACAATCCACAGCTCTGTACTGTTTATTATACTTTTGTGAAAAGTGTTTGATTTAAGTTCAATGACGTCATCTCCTGGTCCATAAAAGCCATTGGCACTGGACACAAGCAGAAATGCTATTCCAAGACCTAGTGCTGAAGATTGAATGGCAAAATGTGTAAGAAAACTAATGTAGGAGAAGCTAATCTGTTAGGGCGTATAAATATATATCACAAGAAGAAAAGCCCATTATCCTTTACTAGAAGAAAAACACTATTGTCATTCTGAAGATCTCTTTCTGGGCAACAGCCAGATGAACATTTCAAACAATTTATTATCATACTATCAAGTAACCCATCAAGATGTGAATACAAAGGGTTATGGTGTGCAACTTCTGTCTCACGTGTCATAAGAACAGCACATTTCTCCTGTATTAAACTGCTATTTCCTTCCATCTTTCCACCAAGCATAAAAACGTGTCAACATATGGAGACGCTAGGAACCTAAAACATAAATATGCTTACAAAACACATCTCATAATAAATGTATGTTAATAAATCTCATTACAGAGATTAATTAATTGTTTTTCTTACAAAACTCATTATAAATCTCTGTTAATAAAACTAGTATGAGAGATTTATTAGTTGTTTTTAATATGCATCCTATATATAATATCCCAGCTTTTTCTGTCAGTACATAACGCTCCTTATAATAGTAACACTTACTTACTTACTTACTTAGTCGTTCCCCTTCTACCGTGAGGTGTAGAGGTTTGGAAGAGAGAGCGCCAGACCATTCTATCAGCTGTCTTCTTCCTGGCCTGGTTCCATTCTAGTCATCGGTCCTTCAAAGATTGTCTAATGTTGTCCTCCCAGCCCATTAATGACGCAATCACTTCTGTTGTTCCCCTATTAACAGTATGTGTCAGTCCAAACAAGACAAAGACCTTGATACTGGGTCCAGTAAATAGTAGAAGACTTAAGGACAGTAGTATAGAACAGAGGGTAGGTTTCTGGTATTGTATAAACATAAATAACACATAAGGAAGGGAAACCCGAGGCCTGTAAACAGTAAATTAATATTAGACAAACATAAAGGTATGTTTTCAGGCACTCGTAAGAAATAAAGAAGTAGAACACTTGGACAACAGAAAAACAACAGACGTGAGTGGCTTACCCAGGGTTCGAACCCTGCGTCATTAATGGGCTGAGTTGCCCACTGTATACTTCCGGTGTTATCTTGTGTTTCGTACTGATAAATAGTCAGTAAAGCATCCTTTTTTGGGGATGCCTAGCTGGCCGTGGGGTCAGTGTGATTCGCTTGATAGCTAGGCGGAGTTGTCGTACGGAAGGTACGGGGTTCGAACCCTGGGTAAGCCACTCACGTCTGTTGTTTTTCTGTTGTCCAAGTGTTCTACTTGTTCTACTTCTTTATTTCTTACGAGTGCCTGAAAACATACCTTTATGTTTGTCTAATATTAATTTACTGTTTACAGGCCTCGGGTTTCCCTTCCTTATGTGTTATTTATGTTTATAAAATACCAGAAACCTACCCTCTGTTCTATACTACTGTCCTTAAGTCTTCTACTATTTACTGGACCCAGTATCAAGGTCTTTGTCTTGTTTGGACTGACACATACTGTTAATAGGGGAACAACAGAAGTGATTGCGTCATTAATGGGCTGAGTTGCCCACTGTATACTTCCGGTGTTATCTTGTGTTTCGTACTGATAAATAGTCAGTAAAGCATCCTTTTTTGGGGATGCCTAGCTGGCCGTGGGGTCAGTGTGATTCGCTTGATAGCTAGGCGGAGTTGTCGTACGGAAGGTACGGGATTCGAACCCTGGGTAAGCCACTCACGTCTGTTGTTTTTCTGTTGTCCAAGTGTTCTACTTCTTTATTTCTTACGAGTGCCTGAAAACATACCTTTATGTTTGTCTAATATTAATCTCCCAACTTAATCTGATGTTTTCTTTCTTCTCGTGATATCACCATAAAATAGTAACACTTGCCATAGAAAAGTGCGCAAAGCACGGTGTGCAACGTGAACGGCATGGGTTTTGTTTGCACAAAGCACAGTGTGCACGTGAACGGCGTAAGTGTTCAGACTTTTAACAACGGATGTAAAACAAATATTTTGGTTTTTTAATACTCTCCCAAAAATAGTAGCGCTTGACAAAGAAAAGTGCGTAAAGGTTGGATGATACCTGCTGACTTTTATTTCCTCCGAGTCATTTTCTGCACCAAGAATAAGGAGGCTTTAGATCTGAATGGTTGCAATTAAGTATTGGGGCTTTGAATTTAATTTCCGTCATATGACGCCGACCGAATAAAGTGGAAGCAGTTTGTTGCTGCCCTGCAAGACACCATAAGGCATGATGGCCACTGACTGCTGTGACAGTCGGCGGCTAAGGATCAAAGAAGAAGAAGTTATAATGGACTTTTACTCTAGATCTAAAGAACTATTAGAATTCCGATCACATGATAACTGAAGGTCCCAGTTATATTGTGACCTATCCGGCCGATTTAAACAACAGAAAATCAAGGTGCTCTTCTGATGGACAATAGGATGTTTACACTTAACATTATTTTTCCCCAAGTATTTGAATAAATAAAATTTCCGTTAAGTATTGGTACTTTTTAATTTAATTCCCATCATATGATTGGCTTTTACACTAGTCTTATAATAAATGTTGATTTGAATCACACTTTACTGTCTGCTTGCCATCTTGTCATCCAGCTCAGACTGTGTTGCAAGGGATGATAAATATATTTTACTGGGATCCAAGATACTGCCTGATTACTGCTGACACTATGTTTCAAGCTTTAATAAAAAGGTATTTAAAAAGAGGTATACATGACCGTACCGAGGATGGAGACGAGTAATAAGTGATTATGGTAAATTGTTTGCTTTAAATTTACAACCTCCATGTTTGTCGCACTTTACTATTCCTGCAAAAGCTTAAACGAAAGTTAGAAGAAGCGGCTATTTTTTAATCACTCCAGGTAATAGAGACAATTCATCTATCGCGAGCAGAGCGACAAAATGGTGAGTTAACAGTTAAGTGTGATTCTACTTAAATCTGTTTTAAAATTTCGTAGTAGAGATTTACAGATTATTTTTCTGATACACCATATAATAAATCACGGTTGAAATTTGGGACAGTAAAAAGGCTTGTTGTCTCATGTCATTATTTTTGACAAAGCTTGAAACGGGGTTGGTATTAAGTTAACCGCAACAGGGTTGGGCGTAGATTATAGCTAGCTGTAGCGTATGTACAGATAGCCAATCCGGAATTATGGGGGCCTCCTATCTATTCCAAATGTCTACCATAAATCTTGAAGTATAGATTTATTAGTTATTTCTTACAAATCTCAAAATAAATCTCATAACAGAGACATATTAGTGGTTTTCTTGCATAGCTCAATAAGTTTATGTTAATAAACCTTGAAACATGAGATATATTAGTTGTTTTTCTTGAAAGTCTCATAATAAATTTATGGTAATAAATTTCACAACGGAGATAAGTTACTCGTGTTTCTTACACATCTCATTATAAATTTATGTTAATAAATCTCATAACAGAGATTGGTTATTTTCCCTTACACATCTCATTTATGTTAATAATCTCGTAACAGGTTTATTAGGCCTAGCTGTTTTTCATCCCCATTTCATAATAAATTTGAATAAATCTTGTAATGGAGACTTACAAGTTGTTTTTCTCACACACTTCATAATAAACCTAGTTGCAGAGATTTGCTGGAGGTTTTTCTCATGTCTCATAATAAATCTAGTAGCAGAGATTAACTGGCTCTTTTTCTTAAACATCTCAAAATAAATCTAGTAGCAGAGATTAACTGGATGCGTTTCTCACACATCTCATGATAAAACCTAGTGTCAGACGAAATTAACTGAATGCTCTTCCCACACATCTCATAATAAACCTATTAGGCTAGGCCTAGCAGAGATTAACTGGGTGTTGTTCTCACAGGTCTCATTTCACATGTGGCGATTTTTTCCTTCACGTCTTTTGTGGTCTGTCCAGTCTGACATTGACAGCGCAATTTTGGTATTACTTTTTTCCTTGCTGTCATATATGACTGTGAATCTTTTAAAAGTAATCCGTGAAAATGAACAGATTACCATTAAGAAAACAGGGATAATCGCATGGAAGCAAGATTACTGAGTTGAAATGAAGAAAAATAACGTGAGCTCGACATGGCCTTGAAAAATAATTCAGAGACGCGGTTATGAGAGGTACGGGTTAAGTTTAGGAATCATCAACCTAACTATAAACCTTAACGCTAACGACGTAGGAGACATATTTGGATGGCATCGAAAAACAAGTCCCGCTGTTCTTCATTTCAACCGATTTTGCAGCGACTTGCTGAAAAGAAGATCGGTGCAAAGAGTAGCATAACAAAACGTTGTTTGAAATCAGAACACGAGAATATGTTAAATTTCAACATTGACCACAAACTAGAGTAAATCGTAGGCCTACTGGTTATACTAGGCCCTATATGATATAAAATATCTACAGTTAGGCCTAGGCCTATAGAAATAGATTTGTCAGTCAGCTTACACCAGGAGAAAGATAGGCTACATGATTATTATGAATGCTACTTCCATATATACTATGCCATTTACATACCTATCATTTTAAAATATGCAAGCCGATAATTCAGCACTGCAGCAAGTTTATCGTTTCTACTGTAAAACCGGTCGGGTTATATCTCTTTGAAATAATGCCGTGCTTTCGCTTTGCCAGAACGAACTATCGTGTAACTACAGTGGCCCGTGGCCTCTTGTGATTGGATAAAACTTAAAAAATACGTGGTTTGCTTTCCTTGGCTTCCTGCAAGGGAACAAACCAAACAAATTACTCAACAATCACAAATACAAAGACCTAAAGGTTCAGAACGCAACACCGTGCAAACTATTCGACAATTAATGGAGTTGTAATACCATGGATCCCAACTTCACTGCAGTAACCATCAGAATTAAGAGGCTGATAGACTGGCAAATAAAGGTGGAAAACTACCTCAATCGACCCAAGAATACAGAGGCCCATTTTTTAAAGATAATAATTAGGTTAATTAGGATGCATGTCCAAATATACTACTGGACAAAAGTTAAGGGCCGCCATTCAGTTTAGACAAGGTTTATATAATTCTTCCTGAGCAGGGTCGATTTTCCAAATGTCCGGTAGCTTGAAATCTCTCAAGAAGTCTCTGAATAGTAGAGTGGGACACTGCTAAACGTCTTGCAACATGAACAGATTGACCATCCTGAATCCATGCCATGGCTCGACCACGGTCTACAGTGCTGAGACTTCTCCTTGGTGGCATGGTTAATGTAGTGATCATTTCGACCACTTGTCACACTGATTTATTGCATACCAACGGTGAACACTCTTTACCGATGATAATTTTCCACGTGCATTCAAATTTAACTCACTTTTTCACCTTTTGAACTAGTGGGGCGTGTTGCAAAAACCACGAGTTTTTGCAGCAACTATGGCAATTTTCAAGTGCGGGTTAAAGTGACCCAGTTTTTTGACATTTAAAAAAATTAACCTAGTGCACACAGAAATGTATACACATTTCTCTGAGCTCAGTTTTAATGACATTTTCACTTGTCTTTACAGTTTGCCAATCAATTATATAAACCGTGTCTAAACTGAATGGCGGCCTTTAACTTTTGTCCAGTAGTATATAACACACCCAGTGGTCTGGTACTATCTCGAATTTCTAATCAAATCAGGGAGTGGACAGTAGCATGGGATACAAATTTGAAAGTGGAATATGCGTATACGTTGTTCAAAGCTCCAACAAGAACACGTCAAATATCTAGAGAACTAAAAATTCCCAGCAATAAGAAATTACTTAAACTATACTTGGGAATCGGCAATTTTAGAATAGAATAGAATAATTTCAATGTCTACAATACAATAATGCAGAGCATTTGCTAGGAATAAGTAGAAGGTATTAACAACAGGGCCCCCGTGTAGCTTCCGGGGGGTCTTTGAAGAGACAAAGACAGAATAGACCTACTGCCTTCTCAGGCATGTACGAGTAGTTCTCAAGGCTAATTTGAGTTTATGAATGTACGAGTTCATTAGTACAAGAAAAACACGGCTGCGAGAGCATATGTTTGCTTAGTGTACGCTCCCTGCAAGGGGGCCAACTACATGGATGTCTCCACGGTCCGTAAGGAGGACAAAGGAAAATTATATATATATATATACAGTAGAACTCCATTTATCCGAACCCCATGGGACCGAGCATCGTTCGGATAATCAAATGTTCGGATAATTGGATTACATAATGTATCGAGTACATGTACACATATTTCTAAAAATAATTAACCATCACAAGGAAAATACACTATAAAACATATTTGCTTGTACTGTAATAATAATACCCACACTGTATTAGATCACTGTATCACCAAAATCTTTTATTACACTGCAGTGCATGTACTACTTGTATTAATTATTTTTGTTAAGAAAGAGAAATGTTTTCAAAATAACATTACAAACGATTCAAAACCAGGCGCAACTTACGTATATATGTACTTGCACAGATGTAGCCCACTATTTAAAATAATGAGGAATCCTCTTTTGCACCAAACTGGATAGTCTCCTTTTGGCTGCTAAGTCCCGCATTCTCTTCAACAGCAGAAGCTGTGTAGGACAGCTGTCATCTTCTTGCTCGTACCAAGCCATCGCTGTTTTTAGTGCTATAAAGGCCTCTTCAGGACTTGGTCGACGTTTTGGTTTTT
Organism: Oreohelix idahoensis; assembly: GCA_024509875.1. Taxonomy (NCBI): domain Eukaryota; kingdom Metazoa; phylum Mollusca; class Gastropoda; order Stylommatophora; family Oreohelicidae; genus Oreohelix; species Oreohelix idahoensis. Next base: position 20,810 of record JAMPIV010011856.1, read on the forward strand.
TCTTCATAATCTACAAGTACATCATGTACTTCTGAGGAGTCTTCATCATCGGTCACTACATGTATTTGGTTTTCTTCTTGCACAAAAGACAAAATTTCTTCGTCATTCAAAAACTGAAAACCAGAATCATTATCATCTTCTAGCCACATGTGTGCATCATCTTTGTCACAGTCCGAAAATCCGGGCATTGCTTGAAACAGTTCCACAACTTCATTTATACAATCATCATTTGTGTCCACTGCAGTAGTTTCATTTCCTCCTTTTTTTCCCAAGCAATCTACTCCAAGCCTTGTTGAGATTATCTTGTGACAGGGTGGTCCAAGCATCAGCTAACATATAGCAGCAGTCTTTGAGATTAAGCTTTTTGGAAAACGCCACCACACTTTCTTCATCTTCAGCCAACAATAAACGACGCAGGACTTCCTTCTTGTACATCTTTTTAAGCTTTGCTATAACACCCTGATCCATTGGTTGAATCAGTGCTGTTACATTGGGAGGCAGAAAAATTACTTTAAAATTTGCATCAACTGCATTCAATGTATCCGTCTCTGGATGAGATGGTGCATTGTCCAGTAGAAGAATTACTTTTCCAGTTTTCTTTTCTTGTTCTCTCAACCTCTTCACATTTGGGATGAACTGATTTGTATACCAATCAAGAAATATTTCACTATTCATCCAAGCACTCTTCTGTGCTTTGTAACACAATGGGAGACATGTCACATTCTTTAAACAACGTGGTTTGTTGGCTTTGCCGATCATTAGCACCGGTAAACGATGACTTCCACTGGCATTCGCGGCTACCAAAATTGTTACTCTCTCTTTGCACTTTTTAAACCCAGGGGCAGCTGCTTCGCGCTGAGATGCAAGTGATTTTTGAGGCAATGATTTCCAGTATAAGCCAATCTCATCGGCATTATACACATCATCGAGTGAATAACCTTCTTCTTCCAAAAAAGCCAAGAATGTTTCTTTAAAATTTTTAGCGGCAGTTGCATCGCTAGATAAAGATTCCCCTTGAATCTCCAATTCTCGTATGCCATGACGAGATTTAAAGTTTTCTTAACCATCCCTGGCTAGCCTTAAAGTCAGGAGGACCGTCAAGTTGATTGTTGAACTGAAGTGCCTTTTCACACAACAGAGAACCAGAGATAGGTTCCCCTTTGCTTCTTCTTTGCACAAACCATATATACAAAGCCTCTTCCAATTTCACATCTTTCGCATTTCTCACGGTTTTACGTTTCTTCGACCCATTTTCACTATCAAATTTCGATGCAAAACTCATAATTTTATCCTTGTTACTTTTGATGTCAGAGACGGTAGCTTTCCCAACATTGAAAATCCTCGCAAGTGAACACACAGTTTCACCTTGTCCTAGTCTCTTGATAATTTCTGTTTTCGTTTCAATTGACAAAACATTGCGGTACTTTTATATATGCTTTTATATGCAGAGTATTTACTTGTACACCCTATTCTGCTGTAGTAGCCAGAACAACAATTATTTTTAAGTTGAACTGTCTGTTTAGCCAAGTGTTCTACCTAGAACGCCACACGTACAGTAATAATAAGATAATAAATTCTTGTAAGCACCAAACACGGAGCATGGGCGCGCATAAGGCAGAAACCAGTGCTCTCAAGCGGTTGTTTCGTTGTGAACGCCACTCCTCTTAGTCTTGCACATTATTTAGGCCCAACGTTCTTCCTTCTCTTATTATTGTTCTTCTGAGTGTTTCTTTTGGTCTTTTCCTTTTTTCCTCTTACCCTCAGGAACCCAAGTGAGCGCCTGTAGTGGTATTCTGTTGTTTTGCATTCGTATAGGACATGACCGATATATGACCATCGTCTTTTCCTTATATAGTCGGAGACATATTGTCCTGGTATGTATATTCAATGATCGTAATTTCCAAATGTTAGATAATCTATTGAAGGCGCTAGCTGCCAAAGCAATTCTAGTATGGATTTCTCTTGTTGTGTCACCATCCTGAGTCATTTTACTGCCTAAATAATTGAAACTTTCAACTTTCTGTAGTTTTTCCCCGTTCAAGATGATATCAAAGGTCTCGTTAGAAAGTTCATAGCTTTAGTTTTAGAGGCATTTATTTGGAGACCAATTTTAACCGAGAGATGACACAAATTATTTATTGCTTCTTGGGATTGTCTTGGTGTTGAACTTAAGAATGCTACATCATCTGCGAAATCCAGGTCCCCCAGGAATTTTCCATTTGTCCATTTTATACCCAATTGTTCATTGTGGGTATAGTTTCTCATAACCCAATCAATAGCTATTCCAAAAAGTAGTGGTGACATAATACAGCCTTGTTTAACCCCTGTTTCTACTGAAAACCATTCTGTATTCCCTTTATTTGTTCTAACACAACATCTTGCATTGTCATATAGCGCTTTGATTATATTCACATATTTTGTTGGAAAACCATAGATTGTAAGTATCTTCCACAATGATGGGCGGTGTAGACTATCAAAGGCTTTTTTGAAAATCGACGAAGGTGATAATAAGTGGCGATTGCCTTTCTACTGATTCTTCTATAATTGTTCTTAGTGTGAATATTTGATCAATACATGATCGTTTCGGCCTGAAACCCGCTTGTTCTTCTCTGATCTTTTCGTCAGCATTGCAATTTAAGTCTTTCTAACATCATGCAACATAATAATTTTCCAGGTACTGATAATAGAGATATACCACGCCAGTTATTACAGTCTGATAGATCACCTTTCTTCGGTAACTTTACAATAATACTGTCTTTCCATTGTTGTGGTGGTTGTTCTTCTCTCCATACTTCATTTATAATATCTAAAATTCTCAAGAGGTTGTTGTCATTAACTGCTTTAATCATTTCCCCTGAAATTTCGTCAACTCCAGCAGCTTTAAAATTTTTTAATCTTTTAACGGCTTGTTTGATCTCGTCCAGCGTGAATTCATCGCAAGTTATTGGCAAGGTGGTTGTGAGTGTTTCATTATTAAAATCAGGTGTTACTGTTGGTGGTGGTCTGTTTAGCACCTCCATGAAGTGCTCAGCCCATCTCTTCATTTGTTCTTTTTCTGTTGGTATTGAATTCCCTAATTTACCTTTAACAGGTGTTTCCATAGCAGTAGGCTGGTGACATAGTTGTTTTGTAATTTGATAAAGGCACCTACTATTACCAGTTCTTGCAGCATTTTCAGCTTCTACGGCCAGTTCATTGATGAAATGTCTTTTATCTCTTCGAGTTTTTGTCTTCACTTCTTTATTTAACAAGTTATAAGATAGTTTGCAAGATTCAACTGCATTATTACGGATTGGTAAACCAGACATTAACTGACTTTATGATCTAACTGACTTCCTGTACGTAAGCGACCGACCATTAGCCATCCCATTCTCTACAAATTGTTGGCACACATTTGAAGTTTGCCGCATCAAAAGATTCAGAATTTTAGTCTAACGTGACTGTGGCATCTGATTTTTTTTTTTCTGGAAAAAGTGTTCGGATAATTGGATATTCGGATAATTGGGGTTCGGATAAATGGAGTTCTACTGTATATATATATATATATATATATTATAAATATATATATATATATATATATATAATATATTAATATATATATATATGTATGTGTGTGTGTGTGTGTGTGGACAGTGCGAAGACGATGTGTGAAGAAGAATAAGAATTCGTGTGTAATGTTGTCGTCACTCTCTCTCTGGCCATACTTTCCACACCACGTTCCGCAGTCACAGAAAAACTCTCTTGATGACAGGGGGTCCCCACTTTTATTAATGAAACCCTATCAGGTAGCACATGAATCACACAGAAACAAATGCTGTTCACAAGTTTCTCCTTACTTTGAAGGCAATTCCAAAGCACGTCAACACTGTCCACACTTTATAACCTCAAAGATATTTCTAGGTTGTCTATTCTCTACGTAACAACCAATATTATAATAACTACTAGCACAGAACTGCTGGACTCTCTGAAATAAAATGAAAACAAAATAAACTAGCATACGTCAAACTAGAATATGCTCACTCAAAACATATCATCTACGTTATAATACACTCTCAAATACTCTTTCAGTATTGGTGATTTTTTATATCTCGAATCTTACTGGATCATGTATGGTCGTATAAACTAATAATTGGTACTAAATGTTGCTTCAGTACCTGAGGGTCTTTTATATCTTTTGGACATGCGCCCTAACATAACCCGACCTGGGTTGAATGGGACGCTACCTTCGCCAAAATAGAGGCAAAATTGTAATTTATTTTGAAAAAAAAAATATTGGTTTCTTAAAAATACGTTTAACATAGTACACTGGCTTCAAATTATGACAGCCCCATAAGTCATTCACAATCCACACCAACATTAACTGTGCATGTAAATGTCGACAAAACTGCCACGATTACCTATGTATGCAAGCAAGAATAGATGAGATTTAAAAAAAAAAAATAGATAGATTTTGTTGTTAATCATTGTGTTTTAAAACTTCCGATGATTATAGGAAAATCTATACAGAGTCGCTAGAACTACAGGAGGCAACCTAATCATCACCAAGTGTCCCGCCGTTCGATCAAGCGTTTCGGCCCTCTTTAATCATATATCTCCTTAACACTTTAAAAACGACGCCATGGCCTTGGATCGCGGGACTCACAAGAGTCAGCTTCGTTCGGTTCTTTTGTCTGTTATGTTGCTGTTATACCCTGTTCAACCTGATAGTTGGTTATAATTGGGGTATATTGTTCCTTTCAACCTATTTGGTTATATCAGAGAGCATTTACCATCCAAAAAAAAAAAAAGTCAACTCTGTTGACTGCTAACCCGATCAGCGTTGATAGATACTAAGTACTAACATTTTGTATCTGCTAGCATAAAAGCCCTAAAAAATGACCTCACCAGATACGCCAACGCCCGAGCATGTGAGTACAAGATATTTGTGGTATTAGTTTGAGTTGTGACTTAAAATGTATGTCATCTCTCTCTCTCTCTCTCTCTCTCTCTCTCTCTCTCTCTCTCTCGGATAAAAAACCTGGAACATATGCTTACTTACTTACTTAGTCGTTCCCCTTCTACCGTGAGGTGTAGAGGTTTGGAAGAGAGAGAGCGCCAGACTATCCCATCGGCTGTCTACCTCCTGGCGGAGGAACATATGCACGGACTATTATATCTGTTACCCAACACCAAAGATGATCTCCAACGATGACGGGCCAGTTAGTATAGATTCAGACCCTACATTTATACAACATTATAGTTCAATGAGGATGTGGTCATTTCAACCAAAAGAAGTATATTCATACAATAAATAAAAATACATCAGTAGGTACTATAAACATCATTTACAAATTTTTCTGAATTTGTTCCCAATTATTTCCCCTTGGGTTCTAAGTTAGGCCCAAAAGTGAGATCTACCTTTAAAAAGTATATATATCGGCGAAATATAAATTAAACGAAGATAAGAAACGAAGCTGACACTAAAACTGCTAAGAGGTCGTCCATTTATCGACGCACATTTTCAGGTAGGTAGCAGCCTCTTAGCTGTTGAAGGTTTACGGGTATAAATGCGGAAACGCAAATTATACCCCAATTATAACCTCTTTGGTTTTTTTGAACAGCAATAATAGTCGACGAAAGAACGAACGAACGAACGTAACGTTTAGTTTAGTCCTCTTTGTGATTGGAGTTAGTGATTCGTGTGGCTTCTTAGCGGTAAGTGAGGCGTCTTATCGGTTTGTGTTAGTGGTAGGGGGTTAGCGGTACGGTTGTGGCCTCTTAAGCGGTTGGGGTTGAAGGTTAGTTCGGCCTCTTAGCTGTTGGGGTTTAGTTGCGGCCTTTGCCGGAAGCGATCATAACCTCTGCATAGCTAAAATGAGAATTAAACTGAAGAAGTTAATACCAACCGAATAAAAATAGAAGAATAGATGTTACACAGGGACTGCTATCAAATGATATAAAGAAGGAATATAATGTCAAAATGAACAACTATTTCGATGAATTTAGGCAAAATGACAAACGATATCACCACCAAGACAATCGATACTAAATGGGAACAAATGAGAACAGCCCTGACAGAAGCAGCTGTAGCGACCACCGGATACCTAGTACATAAAAAGAAAAAAATGGATGAGAGAAGATACTTGGGATAAAATACAAGAAAAGGAAACAGCAAAACTTAAACTACTTAGCGGCAAGTACACATAAATGCAGTTGAATCTTGCAAAACTAACTTTATAACTTGTTAAATAAGGAAGTGAAGAAAAAAAACTCGAAGAGATAAAAGACATTTCATCAATGAACTGGCCGTAGAAGCTGAAAATGCTGCAAGAACTGGTAATAGTAGGTGCCTTTATCAAATCTACAAAAACAACTATGTCACCAGCCTCTGCTATGGAAACACCTGTTAAAGGTAAATTAGGGAATTCAATACCAACAGAAAAAGAACAAATGAAGAGATGGGCTGAGCACTTCATGGAGGTGCTAAACAGACCACCACCAACAGTAACACCTGATTTTAATAATGAAACATCCACAACCACCTTGGCCAATCACTTGCGATGAATCACGCTGGACGAGATCAAACAAGCCGTTTAAAAGATTAAAAAATTTTAAAGCTGCTGGAGTTGACGAAATTTCAGGGGAAATGATTAAAGCAGTTAATGACAACAACCTCTTGAGAATTTTAGATATTATAAATGAAAAGTATGGAGAGAAGAAACAACCACCACAACAATGGAAAGACAGTATTATTGTAAAGTTACCGAAGAAAGGTGATCTATCAGACTGTAATAACTGGCGTGGTATATCTCTATTATCAGTACCTGGAAAATTATTATGTTGCATGATGTTAGAAAGACTTAAATTGCATGCTGACGAAAAGATCAGAGAAGAACAAGCGGGTTTCAGGCCGAAACGATCATGTATTGATCAAATATTCACACTAAGAACAATTATCGAAGAATCAGTGGAAAGGCAATCGCCACTTATTATCACCTTCGTCGATTTTCAAAAAGCCTTTGATAGTCTACACCGCCCATCATTGTGGAAGATACTTACAATCTATGGTTTTCCAACAAAATATGTGAATATAATCAAAGCGCTATATGACAATGCAAGATGTTGTGTTAGAACAAATAAAGGGATTACAGAATGGTTTACAGTAGAAACAGGGGTGAAACAAGGCTGTATTATGTCACCACTACTTTTTGGAATAGCTATTGATTGGGTTATGAGAAACTATACCCACAATGAAAAATTGGGTATAAAATGGACAAATGGAAAATTCCTGGGTGACCTGGATTTCGCAGATGATGTAGCATTCTTAAGTTCAACACCAAGACAATCCCAAGAAGCAATAAATAATTTGTGTCATCTCTCGGTTAAAATTGGTCTCCAAATAAATGCCTCTAAAACTAAAGCTATGAACTTTTCTAACGAGACCTTTGATATCATCTTGAACGGGGAAAAACTACAGAAAGTTGAAAGTTTCAATTATTTAGGCAGTAAAATGACTCAGGATGGTGACACAACAAGAGAAATCCATACTAGAATTGCTTTGGCAGCTAGCGCCTTCAATAGATTATCTAACATTTGTAAATTACTATCATTGAATATACATACCAAGCTTCGTCTGTTTAATTCAAATGTTATCTCAGTGTTAACATACGGCTGTGAGAGTTGGAAAATAACAAAATCATTGGAGAACAAGCTGAATACATTCGAGAACAAATGTCTTAGAAAACTCATGAACATCAGTTGGAAAGACTTCAAGACTAATCGACAAATAAGAGAAGACTCTAGGCAGAAATATGTCTCCGACTATATAAGGAAAAGACGATGGTCATATATCGGTCATGTCCTACGAATGCAAAACAACAGAATACCACTACAGGCGCTCACTTGGGTTCCTGAGGGTAAGCGTAAAAAAGGAAGACCAAAAGAAACACTCAGAAGAACAATAATAAGAGAAGGAAGAACGTTGGGCCTAAATAATGTGCAAGAGCTAAGAGGAGTGGCGTCACAACGAACAACCTGGAGAGCACTGGTTTCTGCCTTAAGCGCCGAGTTTAGGCGCTAAAAGAATTTATTATTATTATTATTATTTGCTGTTAGGGTTTTGCGATAGATGCAGTCACTCTTTAGCTGTTGTTGGGTTTAAGCAGTGGGATGTGACCTTGTAGTGGTTGGTTGGCTGTTAGCGAAAAAAGTGCGTCAAATTTTACTTTTTGCTTTAGCGACTCTGTGGCCTCTTAGTGATTGGGGTTAGTCGATAAATGCGGGCCCTATATTGGGGAAGAGGTTAACATTAGATGCGGAACTCTTAAACGTTTGTGTTAGTGGTAGTGGTTATCTGCCAGGTGCGGCCTACTTAGCGGAAAGTGTTTAGCTATTATGAGTTAGCGGCAGCAGATCCAGCCTATTAGCAATTAGGTTACTTAGTGGTAAGCAATATTGTGTAGGGGATAGCAGTAGGGCCGGTCTCCTCAGGCGATTGGGGTTACGGGGTAAGTTTTACATCAATTTGGCGCGTTAGCGGTCAGGTGTAAGCCATGTATTGCCGCGCGCGGTTGGTGGTTGGGCGTAGCTGTAGGTTGCGGACTCTCTAATGGACAATATTATGTGGGTGCGATCCCGGAAGAGGACCATAGCTTGTACAATCATATATGTGTCACAAAAGCTTGTAACGTGAACCCTTGAGAAACCTACATTCTACTGGGTTATTGAAGATTTTACCTTGACCAGGAGCGGTTACTTTTCCTGACTGATCTGGAAACGATGCCCTCACCACAAGAGACAAATCTACGGAACCAGCAGCATAGGCAATTTTAGCAGCTATTGGTCAAGTCCCATTTTTACGCCAGCCAAAACAAAGAACTATTCTTTTCTAAAATTTTTTGCTTCTTTAAAGCCGATATATTCCTCGATGAGTACTTACATTTGGTGGTTATTAATCACCAGTTCTTATTTATTTACAAGTGTTAAAGTAATTGATAATTAAATGTGTATAAGTTGTTGTTTTTTTTTTTACAAATTTTTAGTTGAATTAATTATTACAAAGAGAAGTGCACACGCGTGAATAAGTACTATAATATATACAGTTACATCTACATCTACATCTAAAGAGCAAATACGAGCGATAATAATAATAATAAGCAGAGGAATTTTAATGTTATTTCAGTTGGGGGCTTAAACGAGCTAATATTATATCTCTCAACAAAAGGCGGCGGGGAAGATACAGAGTTAATGTGCTCAGACCCATTCAGCATTCTTATCGATGTCTTAAATATCTTGTGTAGACTCTCTCGAGATAGAAGCGTCATCATCCTTCTATCTGCATCTTTGCCAAGAGTAATCTTGTGCGAAGGTAGACACCTGTTAAGACCCACATTACTCTAGGTTTTGGTCACTGTTGGACCACTACTGCAGAGAAAGGGGAGGCAACGCGTGACGCAGGAAGAGGTTGCCAGTCACATGCACAACCTGACATTAGTCGCCCTGTACGACATGCAAGAGGGAACAGTAGTCATTTTCTTTCTTTGTCTCATCAAATACCACCATCATCCACACGGACAATTATAAGACCTGTTGAATTGTATTTAATTTACTTTACCGATAACAACAGTTACTGGTAACAGCCAATGACATACAGCGCCCACTTGAAGCGAAGTACCACAGTAACCTAGTTCAATTTCTATTAGTTCTCAAAGTTAACTGGGAGGATAACATGGAACAATATCTGAAGTACAGAGGACCGGACTGGATCCAAACCAAAAGAAAGACAGTCGATAGTATAGCATGGTGCTCTCTCTGATCAACCGATGCACTCCAAGATAAAAGAAGAAGGACTAAGTTAGTAAGTAAACTGTTATTGCTGCCGCCAAAGTTGCCACAGCTACAGCCACCTGACGTATTACAGTTTCAACAACGATAACAGCTACATCTACAATTACAACTACCACCATCAATACTATTCGCCTGGTAATAACACAACCAGTACCATTACTGTAAATACTACACGCATTACCACTAACAATCTCACGAGCGTCATAACCTCTCTTTAAACAAGTAATACAGCTATCATTACGTCTGTAACTTAAGTCATGGTTTTGCAAAATCTACTATTCTGTACTGCTGTTAATGTGAAACGCTTCCTGATGTACTTTCATTGCTTTGAATGAAATACTGCGCTGTTGACATCGATTATATTGACTGAGGCTACGAGAGATGGATGTTGGATAGAAATAATAGATTTAGTTTCTAGAAATGGAGAAGAGAACTGGTGAACTAGTGGGAGGGATGGTACAGGACAAGTAGTTAACTGGACAGTTCTAGATAGTAGCTTCAATGAGAGCTGTGAAGTAAGTCAACTTCTCCTAGACCTATCCTATGTTCCAATGGTGTCTATTAATAATTGACGTGGAATTTAGCTCGTAATTTATCCCTACCAATTTAAAATATTAAATAATTCTCTTTATCTCCACACAAGAACAAAATTTCGAACAGAAACTGGAATTTAACAAAAATAAATCAACTGTGATTTATAAAATACATCTGTACATTTATTAATTTAAAATAGAAGGATTGCAGATATGTATTTATAAAATCACTGACTGAATATTATAGATTGTTATTGTCTTTGTCATAATAATGGCCATTGGTGACTTCTTGTATCTTCAAGGTAAATAGTACTTATCTAGTTAGGTCCTTCCACTTCAGACGCTTCCCGTCATTCATCAGGTGTTGATTTATAAGATCTTTATCTTCCTGAACAAGCAGCCCAATGCTACTATTCAGCAAATTGCAAGGGTGGTCCTTTAATAACACACACTGCAGTTTTTTATGCTTCAGCGCAGAAGCTTTTGATGCCACTTTTTTTTTGAAGGTGTTTGCTACTTTTCTTTATAGCACGCCACTTTCAATCATCTACCATATACATGGAGCGGTTGGTTATATCAGGACGTATTTCATTTATTGTAATTTGTTTTTGTTTGTATTTATTTTAACCTATATTTTCTCTTGTAGGTATTTTTACTTTATTTGATGCCACTCTCTCTCTCTCTCTCTCTCTCTCTCTCTCTCTCTCTCTCTCTCTCTCTCTCTCTCTCTCTCTCTCTCTCTCTCTTTCTCTCGGAGATACACTTTTGATGCCACTCTCGTTTTTATTTTTGGTTCTGTTTTTGCCTTCTTCTGGCGAAGCGCGTTTCTTTCAACCTATTTGGTTATATCAGAGAGCATTTACCATCCCAAAAAAAAAAAAAGCTCGCATGAGGCGCATTTTTAAAAAAATGCTCGCATGAGTCACATTTTTTCAAATGCTCTCATGAGGCGCATTTTTTTTTTTAACTCGGATGAGTCACAGTGAAAACTGAAAAAGACCATCTTCTTTTACAAAAGATATTGCAGTCTTTCATGTGAGTATTTGGTGTATTAGTTTGAGTTGTGACTCAAAATCTATGTTTCTCTCTCTCTCTCTCCCTCTCTCTCTCTCTCTCTCTCTGTCTCTCTCTCTCGGATAAGAAACCTGGAACATATGCCCGGATTATTATATCTGTTACCTAAGACCAAAGTCCAATAATGACGGGCCAGTATAGATCAGACCCTCATTTATACAACATGGTTCATGAGGCTGTAGTCATGTCAATCAAAGAAGTTTATTCATACAATCAATAAAATACATCAATAGACTATAAACATCATTTACAAATTTTTCTGAATTCTGTTTCCATTACTTCCCTTTGTTTCTAAGTTAGGCCAAAAGTGATTTACCTTTAAAAGTATTACATCAACGAAATATAAATTAAACGAAGAAACGAAGCTGACACTCGTGAATCGCGATCCAAGAAGGCCAGCACTCGTTTAAAGTGTAAAGGAGATTAAAGGGCCGAAACGCTTGATCGACGGCGGAACACTCGTGATGATTAGGTTGCCCCCTGTTCTAGCGCTCTGTATAGATGTTCCTATTATAATCAGACAAAGTTTAAAAATGTTAACCAAAAATCTATTTCTTTAAAAATCTCATTTATTCATGCTTGCATACATAGGTAATTAGCAGTTCGTGACATTTACATGCACAGTATGTGGGTGGATTGATGTCTTTTGGGGCTAACATAATTTGAAGCCAGTGTACTATGTAAATATTTAAGTACCAATAATTTTTTCTTTTTGTTTTAAAATACAATTTTGCCTCGATTTGGGGAGGTGCGTCCCGTTCAACCCAGTCGGTTATGTTAGGGCGCATGTTCATATATAAAAGACCTTTAGGTCTTGAAGCACATTTAGTACCAATTACGTTTACACGACCATATATACTGAAGCACATTTAGTAACACGTCTCCAATTACGTTTATACCAATTACGACCATATATGAAGCCACTGAAGCACCATATTTAGTACCAATTACGTTTTATACGACCAACATATACCTAAAGCACATTTAGTACCAATTACTGCCAGCACATTTAGTACACTATTACGTTTACCAGGACCATATATTTTACACGACCATATATACTGAAGCACATTTAGTACCAATTACGTTTATACGACCATATATACTGAAGCACATTTAGTACCAATTACGTTTACACGACCATATATACTGAAGCACATTAAAAACACACCACTATTATATATACTGATGCCGAGAAGCTGGGAAAAAAAGTGTGGGAATGGATTTTCCCCGTGTTTGTCATGAGGTAGAGAGCGAATGGCTGCTGGAATGGAAAGTGCATGATTCAACCCACGGGTTTGTGTACAGACTACATGAAAACAATGAAAGTTACACGTGCAACAAGATTCCCAACAGCTATGACCCTGAAAATGTGTACGCGTTGTTGTTGCGGACAGTTTCATTGAGTTTATATTGTGTTAAATGTACCTGTTTAGGTTTGATGACATTATTTGTTAGATTCTTGATCAAAGGGGAATTACTCACTTTTTACTTGGGTTGAAATCAGCAGTGGTGGTTATCCCACTTGTCTTTTAACCAAGCGGTCTAATTTTAGAACCGAGGTCTTGTTACCTGACCATATAAGGCGTGAATGGTCAGCTTTTCCTAGAATGTTTTCAGATAAGCCCACCTGAGTTTAGCTCAAGGGTCTGGCATCTCACGACGCATGCGCAAGTCTTGGTGCGATAAAGAAAGACATTTTTGTTGAGGAGACGAACTGTGATTTTCAAACGGTCAAGACGTGTTGGCGTCTTCGATCTGGCTTTATGCCTGGGGAAGGAAAGTCCTCTGTGAGCAGACCAAGATGTCTAAAGTTTGTTCCACATGTTGTATTCTATGCGCCTAGGAGGCGAGTGTGTTTTTTGGTGTTATTCGGAGGACATATCAAGGTAAATTATCCTTCGATTAATTTTCTATATTGCCAGAATCTTGAATAACATTTTATACCAGTTTAGTGACTTTTTCCTGGGCGGGAAAGAGTCCTTTGAGAATATTAGGATTTTGTACTCACGTATTATGCTGATATTGTGTGTACCCGGGTCTATAGCACTATGATATGTACAGCCTGTTTATGATTCATTAATACCAGCTGCATTGAACACTATTATTATGCTTGTGATGTCCTGAGTCTCGTCAACCAATGACCGTGTATCATTGTCAACGTAACATGTCGTACTGTAATAAAGTGTTGAAACGTCAACAGTCTTTCAACACTTCCTTGACTTCATCATCGTGAGTTGCTGTGATGTCTTCATGACTTGTTTATAGTAGCCCTGTGTGAGCGTGTATATCTACTCACAACATTTCTGTCAACATACCTGCCATATACACACATAGCAGATAGTACCACATTCATGATAGCAAGATAGATACCTCGCTGCAACCTTTAGGAGGATCAGAATTGAGCAGCAACATTTCATGGTGGCCAGCATTTAATGGTTATGTGATCCACGACATTCTGTCTACAAGGAAATAAGTCAAGTGCCTACTGTGTTTGAAATCGTCAGCGCTCTCATCAACATTCTGATATGTCAAGTTCCCGTGTTAACTGAAAGTACCCGGCGCTGCCCGGAAGGTTCTCTTCATGTTCTGAGCCTTAGACGGACGTTCATAATTGCAGTGCTTCCGACTGGTCTGTCGATGTTCTTGCTAGTTGTCAACATCGGTCAACAGTGGAGAAACTTGTATACAGCTACTTATGAGGAGTCAAAATTCACAAGGTCAAATTCCCACGTGCAAGTAAACTTATCTAGAAGTCGAGCAGAGAAAACAGCTGTACCCTTCAACGGTGGAGCTTCTTGCTGCTTGGAGTGCATTCTGTTGTACTTCATTGTTGCTGTTCAACGATAGGATTGCATCTTAAGATAAGTGGCCTGTGTGTTATTGTGAGCTGTACCTGTATGTTGTGATTTAACTGAACCTTCTCACACATTCCTTATATACTCTTGTGTTTATGTTATATGTTATTAAGTGTTTATATTTCAGCGGGTTTTCGGTTGGGCGGTGTCTTTCGGTAGGATATCCCACTTAATCGAGGGCATACTGTGAGCGTTCTTTAGGGCCTATCGCGAATTTCCGGTTGTGGAAATAATAAGCGACTTTTTGTTGCTTCGCGATATTTTTGTTTAGTTGTGACGAGGTGTACCTTTCGTTGTTTTTGTCATTTTTTTTTGTTCTTTAGTTTTGATTTGATTTGTTTGTATTTGTCCGCCTCCTCTTTCTTTCGTTTAGTTCTATACACCCTTATGTTTATACACTGTTGTGTCATTTGTTTCGTTTGATATTTCGCAGTTATCATTACATACTTTGTGATATTTTCTTTAGTTTCGCTTTATAATTTATTTGACTTCTGCGAATGTTATCGTATTGTCCTTGATGCTTGTTCTTTGTTTATGTTATTCATTGTTGTCATACGCTGTTTATATATATATAAATTTAGTCATACACTATTAGTAATATAGTGTACTTGGGATAAAGAGAAGTGATTATTGGTCATATTATTTTAAAGGTGACTATACAAGTTCGTTATTAAAGACTTGTCTCCCACTGAGGTTGGGATAAAGTAATTTATTATTTCAGGTTACTGATTTCCTATTGTTAGACATAATGTCTGCAGTGAATGAACATAAGCTAGAAGATGAGATGAGCTTCTCTAAATACGAACAATGGCTAGAAGTGAGATGAGCTTGTCTCAATACGAACAATATTGTAAAGAAAATACTGTCACCGGTGAGATAGAACAAGTCAAAATGGACTATGAGAAATTAAAGATTGAAGCTAAGAGACATGAGGATGACTTACATAAATTAAACTTGGAACTTGCTAGTACGCCAGATATGTGTCGCAAATTAAAAGCTCAGGTCAGGCAAGACTAGAAGTCTTATGAAGAAATAATTATGGAGTTAAGGAATGATGTGGATTTTTTTACAAAATACTGCTATAAAGAAGAATATTGTATCTCTGGAGGAGATTAATGAGTTTAAGAATAGCAAGGATATTGAGATTCAGGCACTACAACTGGAGTTAACACAGTTGAGAGCGAATAAAGAAAAGGATGAGAAAGTTGATGAACTCATAACTAGTCATCATAGTGCTATGGAAGCACTCAAACTTGAACTTGGTCAGGAGAGGGCTAAGGCCGTAGAGAATATCCAAACTCTCCAAGAAGAAATTAAGAACCTTAAATTGGAGACTACGTCTCAGAACGAAAAATTGAGATTGGATCTAAGAGATAGAATTGTTAAAGAGAAGACTCTTACTTCTGAGTTACATGATTTGAGAGTAGGTTATAACAGACTTCAGGTTAAAGTAAACGAGAGAATTCATAAAGCTGTTGCTAGAGAGAAAGCTGTTGCAGAAGTATAAATTGCAAAACTTCACTACAGAATTGATGGTTTATTAGATATTGTTTTGAACAAAAAGATGTTGTCTACTACCAAGGTGGCTAGAGTTAGACGTAAAGCTGATGGTCCATATGTTACAAATGCAAAGAGTCAGCCACATGCACTTAGTAACATTAAACAATATGTGAACAAATCTTTTTGTGGCAAACATAATTTCCCACGGAATAACGATACTGCCTCTGATAGGAGTGATTCTTGGCGTCAGGCCACCAAATTAATTTAAGTTTCAGTCTTTTGGATCACGGTGAGGACTTTGATAAATGTCATGACAAGACTCCTCAGACAAACCGTGCATCGGCTTTACAAATTTCTGATAAATTGGTGACAGAGAAAAAAACTATTAGTACTTGCTCCCAAAATAAGACCCATTATGTGCGGAACAATAAAGATTATACCATTCCAGTTATTCATCATACCCAGCACAAGCAGTATGATCCATCTGTTAAGCACATTGCTACAGGCAAAAATAACAACAATTTTGCTAGGAGAGATAATCGTGATTTTGGACAAAACCAATGGGGTCCATCACGGAATGATTCTCCTTCAAGGAATTGGAGGCAATCTAATAGTCCTCAATATTTTGGTCCTGATAATCATAGAAGAGGTTACTACAATAGAGGTTATCAACCTTATGATAATTTTTCTCAGAGACAAAGGGGAAATAACATTAGCAACTATGCTAATTGGGGTTCAAAACATAATAACGCTCCCAATAAAGATAATGGTTATGATAGATCTCAAAATTTTAAATCTCGAAATGATTGATTTTCTTTCTCTGTTACCGTCTTTGGTATAACGGAGAAAGGTTTAGTTATCACAATATAAGGGTCGAAAGTTCACACAGCCACATTTATATAGTTAAGAATGTACGTTTGATTATGGTATATTAGATAATCCTACGGTTATCATATAGAATTGTGCTATTTATATTTTCTCAGCGAATCATGGCAGTTCCTTGGAGAGTTTTTATATGTTACCAGCCATGACGTATTTTGATGTCCATGCTTACCGTTCGGACGATACTGTAGATGTGCCCTCTTAAACTATGCCCTTGGACTGCATATGCCTTCTCCATAGTTAATAGAGTATAAAATATAGTATTAAAAGATATTACATGTTATAGGATATATCCTTTTGTTGATAAAGTGGTTGTAACACTATACTGCGGTACATTTCTAAGTTAAAAGTATATGACACCGCTGTTTTTTTGATTATTTTTTTCTCATTGCTAGACATGTGTAAGGTATTGATGAGATATATAAAAATATTTTTATGTAATTTTTGCTTACATTGTAACTTTGCCAGCACCATAGAGTACGTTGGTGGCACCTACCTGGATATGTGTATACTTAGAGAAATGCTTTCTCTAATGTTCTGAGATATATTCTCACGTGACGCTCCATGCGTCGAGTTAACCTCACATTAGACGTCATATTTATTTGTGATACTTCTCATCTGCACATCATTCGTGCGATATGAGCCTGTTGTATCTTGCTCTTGGATGTATATAAAAAAATGTTTCATTTTTCTCCCGGGGGGTGCGGTAAACTGTTGCGGACAGTTTTGCTGAGTTTATATTCTGTTAAATGTACCTGTTTAGGTTTGATGACATTAATGACATTATTTGTTAGATTCTTGATTAAAGGGGAATTACTCACTTTTTACTTGGGTTGAAGTCAGCAGTGGTGGTTATCCCACTTGTCTTTTAACCAAGCGGTCTAATTTTAGAACCGAGGTCTTGTTACCTGACTATATAAGGCGTGAATGGTCAGCTTTTCCTAGAATGTTTTCAGATAAGCCCACCTGAGTTTAGCTCAAGGGTATGGCGTCTCATGACGCATGCGCAAGTCTTGGTGCGATAAAGATTTTTGTTGAGGAGACGAACTGTGATTTTCAAACGGTCAAGACGTGTTGGCGTCTTCGATCTGGCTTTATGCCTGGGGAATTTAAGTCCTCTGTGAGCAGACCAAGATGTCTAAAGTTTGTTCCCCATGTTGTATTTTATGCGCCTAGGAGGCGAGTGTGTTTTTTGGTGTTATTCGGAGGACATATCAAGGTAAATTATTTTTCGATTCATTTTCTCCATTGCCAGAATCATGAATAACATTTTATACCAGTTTAGTGACTTTTCCCTGGGCGGGAAAGAGTCTTTTGAGAATATTGGGATTTGAACTCACGTATTATGCTGATATTGTGTGTACCGGGTCTATGTATGCCCGTAGAACTTTATACCTTGTTTGCTGAAGGAGAACAACAGAGGCCATTGTATTTTGGGGCACGCCATTCTGCGGCCTGCTTATGCCAGAACTGTACCTGACTGGGTTAGTCAGAAGATATCTAGAAGAAACTAGAGATTAACATTATATGCTAGAAATTTGGCCAGAGAATAACCTGACTTACTGGTGTCAGGATAGAGTTGAACTAAGCTCATATATTGGAAGACCCGCTGGCAATGCGGGGTAATTTTTGTGCAGCTGTACCTGTAACTGTCTTTTTCTCTTGTTGAGGTGATCACTGGCCGAAGACAGTATACATGTTGTTAGGTGTGCAGTGCGAGCGTATGATGAACTGAGTGTGGGTGCGAATGAAGGCGCGAATGTGTTTAGGCTCGTATATATGTAGACCCTGCAACCCATACACTCACATGCAGTAGTCAAGGATGCTTGGACACTGCAGGCACGTTTCAAAACATTTATTGACGAGAACACACATGGTATCAACAGGAACAGTCAGTGTAACAAGGTTATGCTGACCGGAAATCGATAGGTATACATTAGGCATTCAACAAGCTGGTAAACATTTGAATATTCGTGCATGGTCAATACAATGTTCTTCAATAATGACAGTTCGTGGCGTCGCCCTGGTATCACTGACTAAACGCGTCAGATACCTTAATCACTTTGACACATAGGTGCAACTTGGCATTCCCCGCCAATTGCACTGTATTAAACTGTAGTACATTAGCCGAAAACACAGTCCTCGTTCTGACGTCAGCTGTGTACTTCTGATAAGCAGGTTACCATCAACCCTGCAGTAATGCTTATTGTAGACATAAATACCGCCAATCTGCGGTTCCCACAATATATCTTCGTCACTGGATTTCTGGACAATATAAAGACTAATAGTCTTGGATGGCTACCTCGAGCACAAAATATAAGTTCTGAAATGGAGGATCGGTGAGCTGCAGTTCACAGACTAGGCAATCTTCTAACATGTTCTGCCACCGAAAGCATAGTAATGGAAAAAGTCGGTATTACCTGTAACCGAATCCACAGAATATAAAAAGGAACTCTGCTGTCATTCCAACGCACAGAGATTCACTGGGGAAAACTGCCATCGCAGTCACTTCGAAGATTCTCCCCGAAAACACAATGAACTCTCGTCCCTTCAGAAACCAGGACACTTCACGGCTTGCCGGAAGTCTAACTCAACTCCCGCTTAAAAAACCCTGCCTATGGGCATACGCCAGAACTGTCTACCTTTGACCCAAAAGGTCAAACACAATGAATGAATAAACAAGGGAAGACAACCCCTAATCAACCTGACATCGCAGGTAAAGACACAATTATTCTTATGATAAAAACATAAGCAAATAACTTGACAGATGACTCCGTCAAAAATGACAGCAACAGTACCAAAGAAATATAGATTGATGTCAGCACTATGATATGTACAGCCTGTTTATGATTCATTAATACCAGCTGCATTGAACACTATTATCATGCTTGTGATGTCCTGAGTCTCGTCAACCAATGACCGTGTATCCATTGTCAACGTAACATGTCGTACTGTAATAAAGTGTTGAAACGTCAACAGTCTTTCAACACTTCTTTGACTTCATCATCGTGAGTTGCTGTGATGTCTTCATGACTTGTTTATAGTAGCCCTGTGTGAGCGTGTATATCTACTCACAACATTTCTGTCAACATACCTGACATATACACACATAGCAGATAGTACCACATTCATGATAGCAAGATAGATACCTCGCTGCAACCTTTAGGAGGATCAGAATTGAACAGCAACAGTTGTGGCAGTGTACTCGGTATAAAAAGGCCGTTGAGACAAAACACCCAGTACATGTGCTTGAAATGCCACGACTACCTGAAAACAACCGCCAACGAGCCATTGGTATGTTGAAGGCCGGAATCAGCTCGCGGGCCATTGCCAGAAGGATGAATTGCCACCACAGCACTACTGTACGTCTCAATGAACGTTACGGAACCACTGTCAGTGCCCGGGATAGACTTCGGAGTGGCCAACCACGAATTACTACCCCTGCGCAAGATCGTCATATTGTGCTGAGTCACCCAAGGAATCGTTCTCTCCCGGCAAGTCAAACAGCAAGAGCAATAGTGGGTAGACGTGGGCAAGTCTCTCGAATGACAGTCATACGACGACTCAGAGATACAGGCCTTACTGCAAGACGACCTTATGTTGGGCCAAACTTGACTCACAGACATCGTCAGCAGCGCCTGCAATGGGCAGAGCAACATGTCAGATGGATTAGACTGCAGTGGAATGCTGTCCTATTCACAGACGAGAGCAGTTTCAACATATCCTTTGCGGATGGACGTATGCGGATTTGGCGACGGTGTGGAGAGCGCTTTGCAGATTGCTGTGTTCGTCAGCACAACAGATTTGGAGGTGGCAGTATTCACATTTGGGGAGGATTCAGTTTTCCCCATCGCTTGCCTCTTCACGTCTTCCGTGGAAATGTTAATGCTGTGACATATCGAGATGAGGTTCTGGATGCATTGGTTGCTCCTGCGTTCACAAATTATCCAGACTTGCAGCTTCTCCAGCAGGATAACGCACGTGCGCACACCGCACGCATTACGCAGCAATATCTAAAGCAGCAGAACATTGTGACGATTGATTGGCCTGCCCCATCACCAGTGTCGTAAATTTATTTTGAGAGAAAAGAGTCGTAGAAATAGTGGTCCGGTTTAGAGTGGAAAATGATGATGGAAAGCTCAGTGATAGAAAAAGTAGATATTAAATAGTTGCTTCACAGCGTGCTGGAGGAGAGTAAAGACAGACGTATTTACGACAAATCGTTTCTCTCAATCTTCTCTTTCACTCTCCTGGTCAAACAATTATTTGCCAGTTTTCCAGACTCGCATCTGCGCGCTCACCGATTTGGTGCTTTTCACAAACACAGACGATGTAGATACAAACTATATTAAACGAATAGGGGAAAAGTTGGGCTTTGGGTATGTCCAACACCGTACTAAATGAGTTTATGTGATTTTATTTGAAACTTTTTAAAACAATCAATCACTAAACTAAAAATATCAGGTATTACATAAATTATCATTAAGTACAACAAATGCAAATAACAAATTTGGGAGGGGTTGAGGGATAGGACTGGTATCGACTAAGCCCTTCCCGCTTATTAGACAAAAGATAAACCCAGTCACAGAGATAGATAATATCCAGGAACATAGCAGTACTGTAACCCCAACGTGACTTTAATTACTCTGAAAGAGGGGTTGGACAAAGTTAGGTATTAGGTGATAGAAAAAAAAACCTGTTCTTCCCAGCTGTTCTTCCCTTTACTAAGCAAATGGAAAGGAGGGGGTTTTTAAACAGAGTTAACCAATTAGCAACTCCCCACTTAAAGGAACAACGCCGGGTATAAAAAAAAACGTATCACCCGGCAGGCAAGTTAAAAAATGGTTTGTTGCAAAAAAAATTAAATCTCCTGTCATTCATACACACTGTGCGGATCCACACTCATATACACCACACACTTACCGAGTCTATGCAGCATCAGACAATCCCTTAGAATGATAAAACACAATAATTAACTCTTGACGTATGACATCGGTCTAGTCCTTCTATGTCTCCCGCCCCAGATAATGCGAGGATTCACCTGAGAGCAAATATTACCCTTTATCGCCGGACTTGAAGTCTATAGAGTTCTTGTGTTTTTATTATAAAAGACAAAACGAAACTGGTCCCCCCCCCCCCCCCCCCCCCCCCCCCCCCCCCCCAGTCTATGGGATGGCACTGACGCGGTTTCGACATAGGGGGTGAAAAATGAGGTGTGATGGTTATTTAATAGTATAATCCCTGTCACTGCGTGATGATAGCCACTGACCGGGAAAGTTTTTAATCCAGTGAGGAAAAACTTGGCTCGGTCACATTCAGGTAAATCGGTAATCTCTCACAATAGAGCAGTATATATAAACTATCGCTACTGGCACTGTTCATCTTCCAGTTTATCTTACAGATTTAATTTGATGATAATAATCAAATGTTCTTGGGTTGGCTTTCTTTCATGTAATTATGCTAGCCAGGCCGTACCGGACCACCACAAGATTTACTTTAAAAAAATGTCTCATCAAACTGTCTGGAAGTTAAGAACCGAGTATGGAAACTCTGAAAGATTTCGTTATTGCTGGGATTGCAAAAGGTGATCAATCTAGAGAAAAAGATAGAAAACCCATAACAACATAATCATACTTTAAAACAAATAATCTTCTAAGCGCGCGATAAATTTCCCGTTAAGCCTATAATACACTCAAGTATTTAATAAACACTGCGCGAGTTCTAGTGGTTAAAAACACACATCTATAAAATTAGGACTTAACTGAATTTATTAATTATAAATTCCTTCGCGACTTTAAAAGTTAATTTAAGCATCTATTATCTTTTGAAATAATATAATAGATAGATCATTATATTTACAACTGGAACTATTGAGATGGTTTAATTTAATAGATTTAAATTAACACAAAATCCAATGAAATATAATGAATGAACTAGACCACTGATCACTTTACACAATATATATATTACCGCTTTGCACAGAAATAGAATTCACTGCAAATAAAATGAAAATCCATGGGATAATCTAGCAAGATTTCAAATATCGCTAGTGCTACTATCAAGTTCTGGCCAGCGAATTATGAAGTGTCTATTCTAAGTGATCTATTTATCCAAAATGGAATGTAAGTTGAGTGGGACATGATAAACTTGACAGCTTATTTGATCTCACGAACTTTTGGGGATCTGACCACCAAATCAAGAGAAGAAGCCGCCCCCTGGTCTTCGTATCTCCGTTCGCTGCTGCCCGTTTCGGCTTTCCCCCGTTCGCTCGGTTGCGATTGACACCGAGACGCGAAATTAGCGGCAAGCAACTGCGTCTCGTATCAGGGACCACCACTGTCTTTGAAAACGCCGATAGTCTCCCCTAAAATCCCTCAGTCTGTCTCTTTGATCTCGTGCCGCGTACTAAATGAGTCCCGGTGGAATGAGTTCTGGCAAACGAAAAGTTACAACAAATGTTCAGGGGTTCTAATGTTATGAAAAGCTAAAAGTCCCTTTAAATCATCCATCATATCAGGGAGAATTCACTTGTCAAACTAGACGTACGTCACAATCGTCCCCCACTTTTAGACATGAAACCATTTTTCATGTTTCATTTTTTGACAATGGAGGTGACCTGATTGGTGATTTTAGGATGAGTGGTATCTTCAGTTTGCTCTTCTTCCTCTGTAGACCAGTTTCTACTCAGGAAATCAGCCCCCGACATTCTGTCTTCCCGGAATATATTCCACTTTGAAAGAATAAACGCTTAAAAGAAGCGCCCAACGCATGATCCTTGCGTTTAATTCTTTATTGGCACCAAGAAATGCTAACGGAGCGTGGTCTGTTTGCACCGTGAAAGATGTACCATAAAGAAACTCATGATGGCGTCTGATACCGTCAATCAGAGCAAGACATTCCCTTTCAACTACGCTGTAGTTCCGTTCCGCTTTATTTAATTTCCGACTGCCATAGGCAACTGGAAATAGCATGTTCAGGTCACTGTCATCGGCTTGAAGCAGTGTTGACCCGATG
Organism: Oreohelix idahoensis; assembly: GCA_024509875.1. Lineage (NCBI taxonomy): Eukaryota > Metazoa > Mollusca > Gastropoda > Stylommatophora > Oreohelicidae > Oreohelix > Oreohelix idahoensis. The sequence continues at coordinate 44,496 of JAMPIV010011856.1, forward strand.
CCCTGACCTGACGCGTCGACTCTCAGTACAAAAGGTTTCTTGAGGTCAGGCAACCTCAAAATGGGGTATGCAGACAACTGTCCTTTCAAAGTGCTATACGCGTGTTCGCACTTTTGATCCCATATGACCTTATCAGGACAACCTTTCTTTGTGAGGTCAGTCAGAGGTGCCGTCAGTCCGTTGAAGTTCTGGATGTACTTCTGATAGTATGCACATAGCGATATGAAGGAACGTACGTCTTTCTTCATTTGGGGTCTATTTGCTGCCATTATTCTCTCCACGTTCTTCTTAATAGGCCAATTGCATCCGTGAGAAATAGTGTGCCCCAGGAAGTCTAACTGTTCAAACCCGATGAGACATTTGCTAGGTCTGGCTGTGAGACCCGTTTCCTGTAGTCTCCTGAGGAGCATAGCAACCGTAGCAATATGTTCTTCATAGGTTTCCGATGCAATTAAGATGTCATCCATGAAATTATGGATATGGGGACTTTGCAAAGGTTGTAGAAGCTTCCTCATCATCCTGGTGAACACTCCTGGTGCATTATGCAAACCGAACGGCATCACGTTAAATGTGTAATGTCCTTCACTAGTGCTGAAAGCTAACAAAGGTTTAATTTCCTCCTTGACTGGTATTTGATAATAACCTTTGCTGAGGTCAATCTTGGAGAAGATCTTTGCTTTGCTGAGCTTGGTGAACAACTCAGAAACATTTTTGAGCAGTTCATGCGGTAATTCCGTTACGGCGTGTAACAACCGGGAAGCAATACACAGCCGAACTTCCTGATTGGTCTTCTGTAACGGCACTACACACTCGAGCTGTAAGGAGATGTAGACTCACTGATAATTCCTGCCTGACGCAGCTTGTCTATATTTCTCCGCGAAGTGCATCAGCTTTAGCGTACGGGATGGGGTAAACTCTGGTTTGAACAGGGGTCTCGTTTGTTAATTTCATATCAAATTCAATGAGATTTGTTCGACCAGGTACATCCGTTAAGACTGCACTGTACTGTTTTAGTGGAGCCCTGGTTTCTGTTTGTTGTTCTGGTGAGAGATTGTCGCCGAACTTGACATCTTTAAAGGATTCTGTGGGTTGCAATGGATACTCCATGCAACCATCATCATCTTCCTCGTCTTCCGTTGCTATGGCGACAGCCAGGAGATGCTCGGAGGATCGCACCGCCGGTCTTTCCAAATATTTCTTTAGCAGATTTATGTGGAAGACCTTCTCCTTTCCTTTGATGGAGATCTTGTAGTTGGTACGTGAGATCTTTTTTAAGGACGGTAAACGGTCCTTGCCATCCGATGCGAAGTTTATTGCTTCCGGTTGGAAGTAGCAATAGGACTTTCTCCCCTGGTTGTAGTTCTCTCTCTTTTGCAGCTTTGTTGTATCTTTTAGTAATTTTAGCGCGGGCTTTCTTAAGGTTGGTAGTAGCTAGATCCCATCCTAGCTTTAGCCTTTCCTTAAGCTCAGATACATACTAGCTTGCAGAGACGACTGTCTCGTCAGCCTTCTGGTCTGTCAGGGACCGAAGTAAGGCTTCTAGTGGCCCCTTAATAGGTCTGCCAAATAAAAGTGTAGCTGGCGCAAAACCCGTAGCCGCTTGGGGTACCTCTCGGTAGGCGAATAAGGCAGCCGATATATATTGGTCCCAGTCTTCCGGTTTCTCCTGACCCAGCTTACGTAACATCATGGTGAGGGTACCGTTAAAACGTTCCACGAGCCCATTTCCGGCCGGATGGTAGGGACTTGTGTGGATATGTTTGGCCCTCAAGATCTTAAAGATCTCCTCCATTAACAGGCTACGGAATTGGGATCCATTGTCCGTCAAAACTTGTTGAGGGAATCCCAACCGTGTAAAAAATTTGCACAAGGGCTTCTGCGACATGCTTGGAATTAGTGCATGGTAGCGGTACGGCTTCGGCCCACATAGTGCAAGTGTCAACTAAGGTCAGGATGAACCTGTTCCTTCTTTTGGTCTTTTCCAGGGGACCAATAATGTCGACAGCAACCCGTTCAAATGGAGTCCCTACTATTGGCATTTGCCCCATAGGTACTGGGGGTGTCAAGTGCTTGGGTGCTACCCGTTGGCACTGGGCGCAGGATTTCACATACCTGACAATGTCAGAGTTCATTCCTGGCCACCAATAGTGGTTTTTTATTCGCTGAATAGTGGCGTTTTGTCCCATATGTCCGCTAAAGGGAAGAGAGTGCCCCATTTCTAAGATCTGGTTTCTGTACTGCGTCGGTACTAGGAGCTGGTTATTCCCCGTGTCCGGGTTGCCCGTTCTACGATACAATACACCATCCTTAGAAAAGATGTCTCCGTTGTGTCTGGGGTCCTTAGCCATGGGCAGTTTTTTAAAGCAGGGCACCAGAGTAGGGTCCTTTTGTTGCGCCTCCTTCAGTTCATTCGGCAACAAATTTGGCGCAGGCTCCCTCTCCTTCTTGGCTTGCCCTCTTGTGGTTACCGCTGCCACAATCGGCTCCTTAGGTCTCCCAATGAACACATATCTACATCCCAGGATAACTGGGTAGATCGGATCATCCATAATGGCCGCTTTAATAACTCCTCTGACAAAGTCAGAGTGTGTTTCTACCAGTGCGATAGGAAGCGTCCTGGGTGCGTCACTCCTGAAAACTCCACTAAGTTTGACGGTTTCCTCTGTCTCCTGACCTGGTTTGACTAGGTGTCTAACAACAATACAACTAAAACTTAATCCAGTGTCAAAGAGACAAGTAGTAGAGGTACCGCTCAAAATTACAGTTCCTCGAGTTGAGGGTCGGTTCCCCTCAGGTTGAGAATCACTGACATTGACTCTACCTTTCGAGGCTGTATGCAAACATCCAATGCGGTTTGCACCGGTTTGTTTGCCCTGATCAGACGTTCCTGGTGTAGGGGTCTTCCCTTTTCCTTGACCTTGGGGGCCGCGCTGCCACGTAGGCTTGTTGGGTTGATCAGAATTGTTGTTGGGGGGGTATCGGGTTTTGTAGAATTTCGATTTTTCCTGGGGAGGTTTCTGGGTATTGTTATCTCGTTGGTTATAATGTTGAGAGGAAGTGGAAGAATAGGATGCCTGCTCTAGATTCTGTTTTCGAGATGGCTCATCGGTGGGTTTACGTTTAGTGCTGGGAAGTTCGGCCATTGCATTGCTATAGCGTTCGGCTTTATTGAGTATGTCTTCAAGCCTGACTGCCCCCTGTTCAGCCAAAAATCTACGAGTTTCATTCGACAAAGTGGATTTTATCTGCTCCACAAGAACAAGTTCGAGGAGTCCCTCATATGAAAGAGGTAGGTCAGATAATTCAATGCACTTTGTCAGATAACCCGTGAGACGTGAAGAGAACTGGGGAAATGTTTCCGTGCTCTCTTTTCGGCTGTTTCTGAACAACTGCAGAAACTTTCGGGCAGTCATCTCAAACTGCTGTAGTAAGGCCTTCTTCAACAGGTCATAATCATGTTGATTCGGTCCCAGCTTTGTGTACACGTCATAAGCATTGCCTTTCAGTGGCGTTGAAAGTTTGAGCGCCCAGCGGGTACTCTCTAACCCATAAAGATTCGCGAGTCTCTCGAATTTTTCTAGGTAGCTGTCAATTTTTTTCGTTAGGGCTAGGAAAAGATTCTAAAGAAAACGACATAGCAGTTAATTGGGCAGACTGAGTGCTGGAGAGATCCCTTGTTTGAGACTGGGGCGAAGACGGCTCTCCATTATTTGAAGTAGAGGCACTCCGACTCTCTAAAGCCTTGAGCGCTAATTCATGCTGTCTTTCCTTGTCTCTCTCTTCGCGTTGTCTCTCCTTCTCTCTTTCCCTGCGGGCGTCCATCTCTGCCTCAATTTTCTTCTGCTCCAATTGGCGATCGTCCGCTTCTTTCTTCCTAGCTTCTGCCCTCTCTTCCTCCGCGTCATACCTTTGAAGTTCCTGGTTGATAAACAGATTCGCAGCTTCTGTGTCTAGTCCTGAGTCCTTGGCCTCTTGCCTCAAAAGGGATCTTATCCTAATTCTCTCTGCCATTGTCAAAGAACTGGATGCTTCTAAGACTAGAGAATAGTAAGATGGAACAAGAAGGGGAAAACTCAAAGCCGCTACGAAAAAACCAAAGTAAAAAAAATTTACTTACTTGAGTTACCTCCTACCTGTACTGTGCAAACTTATCGCTGCTATTATCTGGCAATTAAGGCTCTAAACGCAAGCGACTATGCCACTAAATGGTAAGTTACACTGGAAAAGAATCTACTTTTACTAACAGTAGAGAAAAATTTAAATTAAAACAATTTAAAAGGAAAAAAAAAATTTTTTTTTTCCTAAATTTTAAATCTCTGACAACAAACTCCGTCCCTAAAGTCAATTATTGAGATGAGACGTTGTTAACTTAATTTTTAAAAATCAGAACAATCCGTCTTTAGCTAAGCTCAACTCTTTTTAACTTCAAAAACCTTAGTGACTGTAAAACAATCACGCAATCCCAGCAACTCTTATAAAGAAAGAAATTGAATTATCTCCGCGAGAGGATAATTAAAATAGCAAATATTGTTGTTTATCTGTACTTTCTACTGCTGTGGAGAAAAACAACCTGTAAATATGCTGTGTGGACAACCCAAATACTTAAAGAACGTTTGTCTAGGGGTGTAATTATTTATTTATTTCCCTAATTCACAAAGACAAATCATTCACACTCTACCTAGTTAGACCCAGACTAAATCAGACTCAAAATATCTTTAACCCGGCTATACGATTGCCTCAAATGTAGCTCAAGATCCCAGAACCAGCCCACAAATATGTGTGCATCAAATATATCTTAAAACAATCCCGGCGAGCCAGCCAAATATTGTCGTAAATTTATTTTGAGAGAAAAGAGTCGTAGAAATAGTGGTCCGGTTTAGAGTGGAAAATGATGATGGAAAGCTCAGTGATAGAAAAAGTAGATATTAAATAGTTGCTTCACAGCGTGCTGGAGGAGAGTAAAGACAGACGTATTTACGACAAATCGTTTCTCTCAATCTTCTCTTTCACTCTCCTGGTCAAACAATTATTTGCCAGTTTTCCAGACTCGCATCTGCGCGCTCACCGATTTGGTGCTTTTCACACACACAGACGATGTAGATACAAACTATATTAAACGAATAGGGGAAAAGTTGGGCTTTGGGTATGTCCAACACCGTACTAAATGAGTTTATGTGATTTTATTCACTTTAAACATCAATCACTAACAAATATCAGGTATTACATAAATTATCATAAGTACACAAATGCAAATAACAAATTTGGGAGGGGTGAAGAAGACTGGTATCGACTAAGCCCTTCCCGCTTATTAGACAAAGATAAACCCAGTCCAGAGATAGATAATATCAGGAACATAGGTACTGTAACCCAACGTGACTTTAATTACTCTGAAAGAGGGGTTACAAAGTTAGGTATAGGTGATAGAAAAAAACCTGTTCTTCCCAGCTGTTCTTCCCTTTACTAAGCAAATGGAAAGGAGGGGGTTTTTAAACAGAGTTAACCAATTAGCAACTCCCCCTTAAAGGAACAATGCCGGGTATACAGAAAACGTATTACCCGGTAGGCAAGTTAACAAATGGTTTGTTGCAAAAAAATTAAATCTCCTGTCATTCATACACACTGTGCGGATCCACACTCATATACACCACACACTTACCGAGTTGCAGCATCAGACAATCCCTTAGAATGATAAACACAATAATTAACTCTTGACGTATGACAACTGTCTAGTCCTTCTATGTCCCGCCCCAGATAATGCGAGGATTCACTGAGAGCAAATATTCCCGCTTATCGCCGGACTTGAAGTTCTAAGAGTTCTTGTGTTTTATTATAAAGAAACGAGTCTATGGGATGGCACTGACGCGGTTCGACATAGGGGTGAAAAATGAGGTGATGGTATAATCCTTCACTGCGTGATGATAGCCACTGACCGGGAAAGTTTTTAATCCAGTGAGGAAAAAACTAGGCTCGGTCACATTCAGGTAAATCGGTAATCTCTCACAATAGAGCAGTATATAAACTATCGCTACTGGCACTGTTCATCTTCCAGTTTATCTTACAGATTTAATTTGATGATAATAATCAAATGTTCTTGGGTTGGCTTTCTTTCATGTAATTATGTTAGCCAGGCCGTACCGGACCACCACAAGATTTACTTTAAAAAAATGTCTCATCAAACTGTCTGGAAGTTTAAGAACCGAGTATGGAAACTCTGAAAGATTTCGTTATTGCTGGGATTGCAAAAGGTGATCAATCTAGAGAAAAAGATAGAAAACCCATAACAACATAATCATACTTTAAAACAAATAATCTTCTAAGCGCGCGATAAATTTCCCGTTAAGCCTATAATACACTCAAGTATTTAATAAACACTGCGCGAGTTCTAGTGGTTAAAACACACATCTATAAATATAGGACTTAACTAAATTTATTAATTATAAATTCCTTCGCGACTTTAAAAGTTAATTTAAGCATTAACATCTATTATCTTTTGAAATAATATAATAGATAGATCATTATATTTACAACTGGAACTATTGAGACGGTTTAATTTAATAGGTTTAAATTAACACAAAATCCAATGAAATATAATGAATGAACTAGACCACTGATCACTTTACACAATATATATATTACCGCTTTGCACAGAAATAGAATTCACTGCAAATAAAATGAAAATCCATGGGATAATCTAGCAAGATTTCAAATATCGCTAGTGCTACTATCAAGTTCTGCCCAGCGAATGATGAAGTGTCTATTCCAAGTGATCTATTTATCTAAAATGGAATGTAAGTTGAGTGGGACATGATAAACTTGACAGCTTATTTGATCTCATGAACTTTTGGGGATCTGACCGCCAAATCAAGAGAAGAAGCCGCCCCCTGGTCTTCGAATCTCCGTTCGCTGCTGCCCGTTTCGGCTTTCCCCCGTTCGCTCGGTTGCGATTGACACCGAGACGCGAAATTAGCGGAAAGCAACTGCGTCTCGTATCAGGGACCACCACTGTCTTTGATAACGCCGATAGTCTCCCCTAAAATCCCTCAGTCTGTCTCTTTGATCTCGTGCCGCGTACTAAATGAGTCCCGGTGGAATGAGTTCTGGCAAACGAAAAGTTACAACAAATGTTCAGGGGTTCTAATGTTATGAAAAGCTAAAAGTCCCTTTAAATCATCCATCATATCAGGGAGAATTCACTTGTCAAACTAGACGTACGTCACAACCAGACATGTCCCCTATAGAACATCTGTGGGACGAGCTTGGACGCAAAGTCTACAGGCAAGGTTCTCCAGCTAATCTGCAACAGCTCGAAGCTGCTCTTACACGTGAATGGGACTTGATTCCCCGGAATTTCCTTCAGAGACTTGTGCGTTCCATGCGGAGCCGCTGCCAAACTTGTTTGCAAGCACACGGTGCACATACCAGATACTGAGAATAGTGTGAATGAATTTTTTTATAGGTTGCATTTTTGGTTTTCTCGCTTGCCTGCACAGAATGCGATGAATTTCATAACAATCAAATGTACAATTTAATGACCAGCATGGATTCATAAGAAAATGAATAAAGATTCCAAATATGTAAACTTGTAAACACTTATATTTACATTTCACACTCTTTTTCTGGATTATACAGGTGGTGCGTTTTTAATATGCTTCAGTATATGATCCAGAAGCTTTGCTTTAAAAATCCCCTATACTGAATTATTGGAGACGTTTACTACTTTATTGTCAATGTGAATAATTCTCCTGTATGGTATGTTAGTAATGTCTGTTAATGTTTATGGAGAATAACGGTTCTATACATCGGTAGACATCGATTGGAAGCTGTTACGTTGGCGGAATTCTCTATAGCACGTTTCACTAGCTTTGCCCTCAAACAAATGTAATTATCTGATTAACCGTCGAACGTATTAATGCCATTTTTTGCATACGATGTTATATTGGGATAGACCCAACAAATATATACTTTATATCTGTGCATCTTGTCCAGTTCCATTAAACGAATGAAATCCTTTGATCTTTGTCGGCATACTAATTATTGTGTATCGAGAAAAGAAATTTTACCACTTCAGTCTCAGATTTTATGAATTGATTAGGCATAGGCGTGTCTTCTATTACAATAATGTGGCCATCACGTTTGCATATGAATACCTGTTGAAGATGATTTTTTAAATGATCTGCCTGCGATATACTCGTGTCATTGTTTGTCATTGACATTTAGTGCGCTACCAAATTGGACCTTCATTGATCTAATTATTTCAATAGGTATCACCTCTTTGCGGTTCGTAAATATCATAATGGAACGTTGCTCCTCTAATGTGCTTGTAAATAATGGTAAGGTCATCTTTAAAGAAATTAAACTTCATCCGAATCATAATCAGATGTCTCTGAGAAATTGATAATCAATCTCGGCAGAATGAAGGACAAACCATCATTCTTCCAATATTCCTCTTCCTCTTGTAACACATGGTTCTCACATTTCTTCCAATAATCCCTGGCTATATTGGAGATGGCGGCTTTTGTAAGTATTTCAACATCTTTTAATTTGAACGTTCTATTTTCTGTTGCTACCTGTTCCTTAATTTTAGCCCAGACTAATTCTATGGGGTTTAAGTGTGAATGGTAAGGAGGCAATCTTAAACATCTGTGATCATGTTCTTGAATTGCCTTGTCTATGTGAAATATCTTTGTATGCTGTGTCTTTTTTACAATTCTAAGTAATTCAGGCTTCAGGGACATTTCGTTGAATGGAATGTTGTTTTTGGTCAGCCAAATCTTTATTACATCTTTAGTACTTGATGAATTAGGAACTTTATCTTCTGGTGCCACAACGTTGTGTTATGAAGCATTGCCCATTATCAAACACAACGGTCTATCCAATGAAGGAAGTACAGGATTCACAATCCAATCTTGAAATATCTTGCCATTCATCTCTGTATGATATTCCCTATTATCTGTGGATTTTGAAACAAATATGAGTTCAGTATTATTTATAAGCCCATGATGGCTGCTTCCTGCATTTGCAATTATTAGGCGCTGTCCTTTGCTGCTTTGTACTAGTCTCTTAGTTGTCCCATCAGATGATTGCCATTCTCGTTCATTACTGTGGTGCGCATTGATCCAAGTTTCATCTAAATACACAAAATCATAACAATTTCTTCTCATTTCTCTGACCTCGCGTAAATATTTGCTTCTCATTGCAACTATATGGGGCTTCTCACAAATAAGGTTTCTACCACCAACATATTTTCTAAAAGTGAATCCCAAACTCCTAATAGTCCTCCATAGCGTAGATTTGGAAATGTCAATGTCATTATTCTTTCTTACCCAAATTTTCAATTTCCTTAAAGTCACTGCCTCATTATTGTGAAACATATTGTAAATTTCTCTGCGGATCAATTCTCTGTCAAAATTATCAACCACTCTTGGCCTAATTTTCGTGTGTAAAACACTGGAATTAGAAATTTTAGATGTCGCTATCCAGCGGTGAAATGATCGTTTGCTTATCCCCAAGGCATGAATAGTCCTCTTTTGTGGGTTTGAAATAGAATGATATAGTTTTCCTCGAGTAGCGTCATTGCAGAAATACTTAAAAATCCTATTTGTGATTTGCTGTAATGTCATAACATGTATTCGCAGACTCATTCTTCCTACTTAACCACACAATACTTTTTGTAGACACGCCACTGATTGACAATGTGTGAGTAACACCGGATATAAACTGTTTCATGTTCAAGAAGTGCAATTTCACGCAATTTCACGCTAAAATCATGCCAATTGTATGATAAACCAATGATGTGCAAATGAGGTCGTATAATTTACTGTAGACATTTCAAAATGTGTGTGTGTGATGTGTGTTGGCAAGTAGACTTTTGATATTATATCGCAAAGAAACGAAAATTGAAACCAATGGCTGCATTTTAATGAAAAATTTAATTCATAGGGTCTATACCATTTCAAATTCACACACAAAATTTCACTTATATGCGTTATATATTCGCTGAGATATAGCATTTTGAAGTTGGGCAAAGCTAGTGAAACGTGCTATAACTATCCCAACTATAACTATAGCACGTTTCACTAGCTTTGCCCAACTTCAAAATGCTATATCTCAGCGAATATATAACGCATATAAGTGAAATTTTGTGTGTGAATTTGAAATGGTATAGACCCTATGAATTAAATTTTTCATTAAAATGCAGCCATTGGTTTCAATTTTCGTTTCTTTGCGATATAATATCAAAAGTCTACTTGCCAACACACATCACACACACACATTTTGAAATGTCTACAGTAAATTATACGACCTCATTTGCACATCATTGGTTTATCATACAATTGGCATGATTTTAGCGTGAAATTGCGTGAAATTGCACTTCTTGAACATGAAACAGTTTATATCCGGTGTTACTCACACATTGTCAATCAGTGGCGTGTCTACAAAAAGTATTGTGTGGTTAAGTAGGAAGAATGAGTCTGCGAATACATGTTATGACATTACAGCAAATCACAAATAGGATTTTTAAGTATTTCTGCAATGACGCTACTCGAGGAAAACTATATCATTCTATTTCAAACCCACAAAAGAGGACTATTCATGCCTTGGGGATAAGCAAACGATCATTTCACCGCTGGATAGCGACATCTAAAATTTCTAATTCCAGTGTTTTACACACGAAAATTAGGCCAAGAGTGGTTGATAATTTTGACAGAGAATTGATCCGCAGAGAAATTTGCAATATGTTTCACAATAATGAGGCAGTGACTTTAAGGAAATTGAAAATTTGGGTAAGAAAGAATAATGACATTGACATTTCCAAATCTACGCTATGGAGGACTATTAGGAGTTTGGGATTCACTTTTAGAAAATATGTTGGTGGTAGAAACCTTATTTGTGAGAAGCCCCATATAGTTGCAATGAGAAGCAAATATTTACGCGAGGTCAGAGAAATGAGAAGAGATTGTTATGATTTTGTGTATTTAGATGAAACTTGGATCAATGCGCACCACAGTAATGAACGAGAATGGCAATCATCTGATGGGACAACTAAGAGACTAGTACAAAGCAGCAAAGGACAGCGCCTAATAATTGCAAATGCAGGAAGCAGCCATCATGGGCTTATAAATAATACTGAACTCATATTTGTTTCAAAATCCACAGATAATAGGGATTATCATACAGAGATGAATGGCAAGATATTTCAAGATTGGATTGTGAATCCTGTACTTCCTTCATTGGATAGACCGTTGTGTTTGATAATGGACAATGCTTCATAACACAACGTTGTGGCACCAGAAGATAAAGTTCCTAATTCATCAAGTACTAAAGATGTAATAAAGATTTGGCTGACCAAAAACAACATTCCATTCAACGAAATGTCCCTGAAGCCTGAATTACTTAGAATTGTAAAAAAGACACAGCATACAAAGATATTTCACATAGACAAGGCAATTCAAGAACATGATCACAGATGTTTAAGATTGCCTCCTTACCATTCACACTTAAACCCCATAGAATTAGTCTGGGCTAAAATTAAGGAACAGGTAGCAACAGAAAATAGAACGTTCAAATTAAAAGGTGTTGAAATACTTACAAAAGCCGCCATCTCCAATATAGCCAGGGATTATTGGAAGAAATGTGAGAACCATGTGTTACAAGAGGAAGAGGAATATTGGAAGAATGATGGTTTGTCCTTCATTCTGCCGAGATTGATTATCAATTTCTCAGAGACATCTGATTATGATTCGGATGAAGTTTAATTTCTTTAAAGATGACCTTACCATTATTTACAAGCACATTAGAGGAGCAACGTTCCATTATGATATTTACGAACCGCAAAGAGGTGATACCTATTGAAATAATTAGATCAATGAAGGTCCAATTTGGTAGCGCACTAAATGTCAATGACAAACAATGACACGAGTATATCGCAGGCAGATCATTTAAAAAATCATCTTCAACAGGTATTCATATGCAAACGTGATGGCCACATTATTGTAATAGAAGACACGCCTATGCCTAATCAATTCATAAAATCTGAGACTGAAGTGGTAAAATTTCTTTTCTCGATACACAATAATTAGTATGCCGACAAAGATCAAAGGATTTCATTCGTTTAATGGAACTGGACAAGATGCACAGATATAAAGTATATATTTGTTGGGTCTATCCCAATATAACATCGTATGCAAAAAATGGCATTAATACGTTCGACGGTTAATCAGATAATTACATTTGTTTGAGGGCAAAGCTAGTGAAACGTGCTATAGTCATTCTTGTGGCGAGATGTTGAGAGATGCTTTGGTGCATAAACGCGACTTTACTTTTTATTGAGGGATTATGCACGATAGATAGTCTCTATTGAACGACTGGCGCCTCATTAAGAGAATGGATGTGTTTGGAGAAAAAAACAGTGGACAGTTGAATGCTGAGAAAAGTGGACTAGTGACCACAGTTTGTGAATTCGAAAAGTGTATCTTCTGCTGTCCGATAGTGAATATATTTATAAACGCAACGAGTTGAGACGTTACTTATTAGGAGAACTGTGCTCTTTACTATATTCCATGATAAAATAAAATAATGTTTTCTCAAATGAAAGAATGAATGTGGCTTGGGAGATTGAGCTCATGCCTTACCAGCAGCCTGGATACATGAAAGGCAGGGATCCCGTTAAACGCCCAGTGAGGCATATTGGGAATATGGTGTTAGGCCCATATTTTCTTGACTTACTTACTTACTTACTTAGTCGTTCCCCTTCTACCGTGAGGTGTAGAGGTTTGGAAGAGAGAGCGCCAGACTATCCTATCGGCTGTCTTCCTCCTGGCCTGGTTCCATTCTAGTCCTCGGTCCTTCAAAGATTGTCTAATGTTGTCCTCCCAGCGGAATCTGGGTCGTCCTCGGGGTCTGGATCCTTGGCTCTTTGTTTCCCATGCTTGTCGGGGTATCCGATCTTCTCCCATTCTGCAGACATGGCCAAACCATCTTAATTGGGACTGTTCTATTTGGTTCTGCAGCGGGTGGGATTTTAGGCCTTGACGTATCGTCTGGTTGCGGACCATGTCTCTTCTTGTTACTTCAACCACCTTCCTCAGATACCTCATTTCTGAGGTTTGGATCTGGCTTTTGTGGTTGTAGTCATTGCCCATGACTCGCATCCATATGTCAAGACTGGGACATAGGTGGAGCGGTATACAGCCATCTTCGTTTTCTTACCAACCTCTTTCTTGCTGAGGAATCCTCGATTTATGGCCTGAAAAAGTCTCCCAGCCGCTGCTTTTCGAGTGGCCAACTCTTCTTTGATGCCTCCCTTTCGGTCTATAATAGCTTCGAGATATTTAAAGTGGTCGACCTGCTCCAGGACCTGTTCTCCCAACTTAATCTGATGTTTTCTTTCTTCTCGTGATATCACCATAGATTTTGTTTTAGAGCTGCTTATTACCATCCCTCTCTTCTCCAGCTCTTCCTTCCAGACTTGCAGGTTGGATTGGAGATGTGTCTCTGAATTAGCAATCAGGACAACATCATCAGCAAATGCTAGCTCTGAAATACAGACCTGTCTCATCTTCCAGTACCCCCACTGAATACTTTCTTGTTCTCTCCTTACATGCCTTGATGACATCGTCCATGAGGAGTATGAAAAGATAAGGTGACAGGATATCGCCTTGTCTTACACCAGTGGTGGTCCTGAACTCTTCTGACTTATAGTTTGCTGTCCTCACATAATTTCTGCAAGACTTGTAGAAGCTCTGTATAGCATGAATCAGAGGTGCTGGAATGTTCTTCCTTGTCAAACAGTCCCAAAGTTTGCTCCAGGGGACGCTGTCAAACGCCTTTTCCAGATCTATGAAACAAAGATGGATCTCACTCTTGTACCCAAGGGCCTTTTCACTCAGCTGTCTGAGTGTGATAGTTCTATTCTGACAAGGGTAAACAATGGTACTCTGGTTCTGGACTCTCCAAGGAATTGGCCACGTCTCGCAGACAGCCACTACGCAGCTCCCCTCACTATTAAAAGATCCACTGTGGTATCCTTATGTCCGCAGCAGACCATGTAAAAGTGCAGTTGAGTCTGGGACCCTAGCTCAGTGTGCAATGCTGGGCTCTCAACATGTTGACCACAGAGGTAATCATGATGTTTGGCCACTCAGTTGTGGCTATTCAATCCCTTGGGGTTGGCCAGGCAACTCAAAGATGTGGAGGTTGCCTGTTACCAGGATACACCACATGGAATTCACGCCAGAGCACCACAAATTCATATGCATCCCACATGCCAACTCACTCTTTACCCTCCAGCTCCCTGTGAAGCACAGGGTTTTCATTAAATTCACCCCAACTTGTCCTGTGCCATCCATCCAACACATTTCTGTGTCTTCTTTATCACTTTCATTTGCGTATTCAGTTCCCTTCTCCGTGTGTCTCTAGGTCTCTCTACATCTCTTGCCCTAAGGATTCCAGAACAAGGACCGTCTTACTGTTATTTTTACACAGTCATATTCAGACTTGCAAATCGCACCTACTTTGTTTTCGATACCCTAACACGCCATACGCAATATTTTTTTCCCATGTCAATAAAGTAAAAATTTATGGTTATGATGTTGGTGCTGAGAAGGAAATGTCAAAATTGTCCTCTTTCCACACAATCTGCCTAAGGAAAATTCTCCGAATCTTTTAGTCGAATACCATCATTAACCAAGAACTGCTTACTCGGAGCCACGAAGAGGACATGCACACCATCAGTGATGGCAGACGCAAGAGTTTGGTTGGCCACATCAACAGATGAGACCCTGCTGCAATCACAAGAATGGCTATGCTAAGGACCCCTGACAGAAAGCAAAAGAGAGGCCGACCAAAAACAACTTTTCGGAGAACTGTGGAGGCAGAGATGCAAAGAATGATCCAGAACTGGGGCACTGAACAAAGGATGGCTGCGCCGATTGAGCCAAGTGGAATCAGTTTGTTGCTATCCTACAAGATGCCACCAAGCGTGATGGCCACTGACTGCTTTGACAGTCTGCGGCTAAGAATCAAAGAATTTGTGCTGTCCCAGAAAAAGTTATATTACTTTGTTTTTTGTCAATATGCTCAATCTGTGATAACTGCAATTGTATGTATTATTTAAGCAAGGCTATATCTTGTAGTGAATAGTTTATAAAAGCAAGATGTTAGCAAAACTGTTCATAATCTATACCTTGCTCCCTTCACCACCCCCACTTCCAGCTTTTCCTGACAGTCATGATCTCCCCATGCTCTTTGCAGCCCTCAAGGCAGAGTCAACAATACTTTGAGCTGTACGTGCACCTACGAAAACAAAAATGTACAAAAAACGTCCACATGATTTACTGACAAGCTGTCAGTGAGAACAATCATATGACAAGTTTATTTGCACTTGACTGAAGAAATATGCTATTTGCACTTGACTGAAGAAATATGTTAAGAACTGTAAATTATATAAATCTGTGTTTGTGTGTACATATATTCCTGTATGTAACAATAATATATGACAAATTATGTACGATAATAGAGGTATGTAGGAAGAAGTTACAAACAGATTAAATATGCAAGACCAAACGTGTTGGATTACAAACAATATTGAGAAAACGGGGGGGGGGGGGGGGAGGAAGGGGAGAAGGGATAGAGTGAGAGACAATAACAAACATGGAAAAAAAGGAATTTTACATCTATTTCCCATATTTGCTCCCCAAGGAGAATAGACTGACCACTGTAGTTGGGTCCTTTGCTGGAAGCTTACACCCAGCAGTATTCTGCTCTTGCAGCAGTGATGTCTGTAGCAATTTTCTTTTACTTGAAGAGATTGCCAGCCATTACACATCCTCACATCAGTTACCTCAAATGATAGGAGCAGTAGTTCTTTATCTCCTCTGAGACCCATGACAACTACACAGGGCTGGGAATTTTAAAGCTATCAATACAATTAATGGCAACTGGTCAATCTCAAGTATTAACCAAAGACAGTTCTCAAGACAAAAAGACAATGACACAACTTTGGCCAGGAAACATCTCTTCACCTCGGTAATCTGTAGGCTTGAATTTGTCAGCACCAAAAATCTTGATGGTGGGGAGTTTTTTGACACCATACTGACCTGCTAGGCCTTGGTGCTCATCAAAATTGACAGCTCCTACCTTCACAGTGCCCTAAATGAAGTAAAGATGTACATAACAGTGAGCATGACTCAACTCAGTACCACATGATGATGGCTATAAAATGCTTCCCAACAAACAAATGCTACTTTTATATAATATTCATTCATTCATAACCCTCCACTCCCAAAGGAGCATAGGCCTTCAACAAACACATGCCAAGTCCTCCTGTCATGTGCCATCATCTAAAGTTCATTCCACGTTCTCCTCATCATTTTCACCTATCTTTCCCATCATTTTCACCTCTGTTTCCAGCTCTCTTCTCCATGTGCTTCTTCTACCTCTGCCTCTCTTGCCGTGGGGGTTCCAGAACAAAGACTGCGTTGTAATGCTATCAACAGGTTTCCTCAGTGTGTGTCCTATCCATCGCCATCGTCTTCTTCTCATCTCGTTCTACTGGCACTTGTCTGGTTCTTGTCATCAGAGGTAGACCAAGAAGCACATGGGGAAGAGAGCTGGAAACAGAGGTGAAAATGATGAGGTGAACGTGAAAAGAACTTAAGATGATGGCACGTGACAGGAGGACTTGGCATGTGTTTGTTGAAGGCCTATGCTCCTTTGGGAGTGGAGGGTGATTAATGAATGAATGCACCCTCAGGCAAGCCGTATAAGGTTACAAGTTACAAATGCCTTTCTTTCTCTGAACAAAAAAACTGCTGTACTGTCACGACTTTTCACCCAGAAGAATATTTTGCAGGCAGGTACACTGAATTCTTGTTTTTATGGTTTCATAAAATTGTTATATATTCTGTGTTAAATTTTACCAAAAATGGTGCAAGAGAAAGAAATGGTTGATAGGGAAGTTGAATCTTAAGCCAGAGCAACATAATATTTAAGCCACATCATCTAAGAATGCTAATGAATTCTCATGATGCTAGTGTTACAGAAAAAAACAGACATGATCTTTACCCTCCATCAACTTTAGGAAAAGTCAAGGCAGAGGGAAAAAGCCCTCAAACATTGCCTTCTTTGACTTCACAGAGGCATCTGACCTGATTAGCTGGGATCCTCCAAAAAAAAAACCAAAAAAAAAACAGGCTTCTCCAACTACATTTCTGAAAATTAGTCACTTCAAGATGACATGAACGCAACTCTCCAACATGTTAGCAACACATCATGCTATTTGCAGCTGTGGGTTATCACCACAAGGGCACATCAATCCCATAGTCTGTTATGACAAGAAATTGCTACTACTAATGCAGAATAGAAAAAAGAAAATGAAGTTGATTAACCTCAAAAGATTTCACGGGGTCTATCAGTGACCTCATTCAATCAATTTCTATTTCTGGACTCCAATCAACTGACCTACCTTCAGAGATGATGCTGCTTTCTTCCACTCAGGACTCAGGGATTGACAAGCTCCACACCTTTGAGGAGCCAAAAATAAAATAAATTAAAAAACAAATGAAAGATTGCATTTGACTTTATAAATTTTACCAGAAAATGTACCCTGGTCACTCTCAGGTCTACTGCAGCACAAAAAATATCTATAACTTACATCAATACAATTTGTAGACTATTTTGGAGCAACACGAATGCAGTGGTCACCAAATAGTTAAAAACATAAAAATAAGACAAATGATTTTGGAAGAAAAAGGATTCTTAAGAATACATGGCATGACAAAATCAGAAATTTAATATACCTACAGACAAATGACACCAATGCCCTGTTATACCTACAGACAAATGAAACCAATGCCCTGTGTATACCTACAGACAAATGAAACCAATGCCCTGTGTATACCTACAGACAAATGAAACCAATGCCCTGTGTATACCTACAGATAAATGAAACCAATGCCCTGTTATACCTACAGACAAATGAAACCAATGATCTGTGTATACCTACAGACAAATGAAACCAATGCCCTGTGTATACCTACAGACAAATGAAACCAATGCCCTGTTATACCTACAGACAAATGAAACCAATGCCCCGTTATACCTACAGACAAATGAAACCAATGAACTGTGTATACCTACAGACAAATGAAACCAATGCCCTGTGTACCTACTGACAAATGAAACCAATGCCCTGTGTATACCTACAGACAAATGAAACCAATGATCTGTGTATACCTACAGACAAATGAAACCAATGCCCTGTGTATACCTACAGACAAATGAAACCAATGCCCTGTGTATACCTACAGACAAATGAAACCAATGCCCTGTGTATACATACAGACAAATGAAACCAATGCCCTGTTATACCTGCAGACAAATGAAACCAATGCCCTGTTATACCTACAGACAAATGAAACCAATGCCCTGTGTATACTACAGACAAATGAAACCAATACCCGGTGTATACCTACAGACAAATGAAACCAATGCCCTGTGTATACATACAGACAAATGAAACCAATGCCCTGTTATACCTGCAAACAAATGAAACCAGTGCCCTGTTATACCTACAGACAAATGAAACCAATGCCCTGTGTATACTACAGACAAATGAAACCAATACCCGGTGTATACCTACAGACAAATGGCACCAATGCCCTGCGTAGATCCCCGGGTGTCTCTAAAGGGACAAGAAAGACGAGGACCACTCAGGCATGTCAAAGCGACTAGTCGAAGGTTGTGAATGGGGCTGGCAATCTCATCACGTAAAAGAACACAGAAACCACTGCTGCAAGAGCATGTGAATGTTTGGTGCAGGCTTCTAACAAGGGGGGACCAGCCACAGTGGCGGCTCCATAAGGTGCGTAAATAAAAATGATAACAAACACATCAAACAAAAACCTACAAGCTCTACAAATTAGAGACTGATAATAACAATCATCGACATGGGAGCCACCTCATTTTGGGAAAATAAAAAAGAAAAGAACGAAAAGCCTTAGAAACACACGGAAAAGACTGAAAACGAAGTGACAAGATCTGATCTGTGACCTGTGCCGATGTGACAAGATCTGTAACCTGTGCCGATGTGACAAGATCTGTAACCTGTGCCATGAAAGACATAAATATCCAGGGCTGCAATGTTTGAGCGTGTGTCTGGTATTTTATTTTAGACTATACAGTAAATTTTACAAACAACTTTAAAATAAGAAATTTCAACAATGAACATACTGTATAATTACAAATTACGAAATCAACTTGAGAACTTCCAAGCATTTAGTAAGTTATACAAAACTGACAGATAAAATCAGATAAAACTGCTGAGAATGTCAACTGTCAGTTCATTCATGTCCATGCTTTCTCTTTATGCAGCATGGAGCCAACCTTGCAGCAAGCATATAACACGCAGTCATGTGCTCTTCAATCAATCAATCAATACCCTTATGCTCCTCGAGAAGCATAGGCCTTCAACTAACACATTCCAAGTCTTCCTGTCCTGAGCCATCTGCTCAAGTTCTTTCCATGTTTTCCTGATCATTTTCACCTCTGTATCCTATTCTCTTCTCTGTGTGTTTTTTGGTCTACCTCTGCCTCTCTTTCCCTGTAGATTCCAGAACAAGGACTGTCTTGTAATGCAATCAACAGGTTTCCTCAATGTGTGTCCTACCATCGCTAGCAGCGTATTCTTAACACTTGTTCCACTGGCACTTGTCTGGTTCTTGTCATCAATTCCACATTTGTGACTTTGTCATACCATTTCAGTCCTTCTATTCTACGCAAGCATCCATTTATAAAAGTCTGTAGCTTTTTGGTTGTTGTTTTTGTTGCTGTCCATGTCTCAGAGCCATACAATAGGACTGACTTGACATTTGAGTTAAAGATTCTTATTTTCGTGTTGGACTTGATTTCATGTGCTCTTGCAGCAGTTATCTCTGCAGCAATTAGTTTTACGTGATAAAGTTGCCAGCCCCACGTAAAACCTCGTACTGATCACACTTTTATGTCATGCCTGAGGGATTAGTAGTTCTATTCTTTCTTTGTCTCTTCAGATACCCCTGGGAACTGCATTGGGCATCTTTTAGTGGACGAGTTAAAAAAAATATAGATACATTTAACATGTGCATGACAATACCTTGCTAATTTACACACTGTTTTAAATTGAAAGCAATAAATACACACAATAAATAAATTGACAGACAAATGAAATTACCATGTTCCGTAAAACTCGACAATCCACAGCTCTTTACTGTCTATTACATTTTTCTGAAAATTGCTTGTTGTGAGTTCAATGACGTCATCTCCTGGTCCATAAAAGCCATTGGCACTGGACACAAGCAGAAATGCTATTCCAAGACCTAGTGCTGAAGATTGAATGGCAAAATGTGTAAGAAAACTAATGTAGGAGAAGCTAATCTGTTAGGGCGTATAAATATATATCACAAGAAGAAAAGCCCATTATCCTTTACTAGAAGAAAAACACTATTGTCATTCTGAAGATCTCTTCCTGGGCAACAGCCAGATGAACATTTCAAACAATTTATTATCATACTATCAAGTAACCCATCAATATGTGAATACAAAGGGTTATGGTGTGTAACTTCTGTCTCACGTGTCATAAGAACAGCACATTTCTCCTGTATTAAACTGCTATTTCCTTCTATCTTTCCACCAAGCATAAAAACGTGTCAACATATGGAGACGCTAGGAACCTAAAACATAAATATGCTTACAAAACACATCTCATAATAAATGTATGTTAATAAATCTCATTACAGAGATTAATTAATTGTTTTTCTTACAAAACTCATTATAAATCTCTGTTAATAAAACTAGTATGAGAGATTTATTAGCTGTTTTTGGTATGCATCCTATATATAATATCCCAGCTTTTTCTGTCAGTACATAACGCTCCTTAAAATAGTAACACTTGCCATAGAAAAGTGCTCAAAGCACGGTGTGCAACGTGAACGGCATGGGTTTTGTTTGCACAAAGCACAGTGTGCACGTGAACGGCGTAAGTGTTCACACTTTTAACAACGGATGTAAAACAAATATTTTGGTTTTTTAATAATAATAATAATAATAAATTCTTTAAGCACCAAACACGGCGCATAAGGCAGAAACCAGTGCTCTCCAGGTTGTTCGTTGTGACGCCACTCCTCTTAGCTCTTGCACATTATTTAGGCCCAACGTTCTTCCTTCTCTTATTATTGTTCTTCTGAGTGTTTCTTTTGGTCTTCCTCTTTTCCTCTTACCCTCAGGAACCCAAGTGAGCGCCTGTAGTGGTATTCTGTTGTTTTGCATTCGTAGGACATGACCGATATAAGACCATCGTCTTTTCCTTATATAGTCGGAGACATATTTCTGCCTAGAGTCTTCTCTTATTTGTCGATTAGTCTTGAATTCTTTCCAACTGATGTTCATGAGTTTTCTAAGACATTTTTTAATACTCTCCCAAAAATAGTAGCGCTTGACAAAGAAAAGTGCGTAAAGGTTGGATGATGTCTGCTGACTTTTATTTCCTCCGAGTCATTTTCTGCACCAAGAATAAGGAGACTTTAGATCTGAATGGTTGCAATTAAGTATTGGTGCTTTGAATTTAATTTCTGTCATATGACGCCGACCGAATAAAGTGGAAGCAGTTTGTTGCTGCCCTGCAAGACACCATAAGGCATGATGGCCACTGACTGCTGTGACAGTCGGCGGCTAAGGATCAAAGAAGAAGAAGTTATAATGGACTTTTACTCTAGATCTAAAGAACTATTAGAATTCCGATCACATGATAACTGAAGGTCCCAGTTATATTGTGACCTATCCGGCCGATTTAAACAACAGAAAATCAAGGTGCTCTTCTGATGGACAATAGGATGTTTACACCTAACATTATTTTCCCCCAAGTATTTGAATCACCCGTGTGTTACCGGGGCCCGAAAGGGGAGCAAAGAATAGTAACACTGTCCCCTGCCAAGCATGTCGTAGAAGGCGACTAAGGAGGGTTGGGCATGGGGCCGGTTACCCCATCCTGTAAAAAAAATTTAAACCACAAAAAACTTCAACAAATATGGACAAGTCAAATAAAGAAAATAAAACACAACCATCCAAGACAGGGGAAGGTCCTCTTGCGGGGAGGCGTATGATGCAACACAGAGAAAGCCGAAAGGAGTCTGTGTTGCTGACTAACCTTCTTTCTTCTAGGAGAACTTCCAGATTTGGCACCTGGAATGTTCGGACATTGAACGAACAAGGGAAAGTGGCACAAGTAGCAGCAGAAATGAGGGAATACAAAATCGAGGTTCTGGGAATGTGTGAAACAAAGTGGAAGGGGGTAGACAGGAAGAAACTCATCACAGGTGAATTGGTGCTGTCCTCAGGACACGAAGACGAAAGTTCACACCACAGTGAAGGGGTAGCTCTTATGTTATCTAAAGAAGCACAGAAAGCACTAATTGAATGGGAAGCTGTGGGACCCAAAATAATAACAGCTATTTTCAAAACAGCTAAAAAGAAAATTCATGTCAATGTCATCCAATGTTATGCACCAACTAATGACAAAGAAGAGTCTGTGAAAGAAGCATTTTATACTAAACTACAGGAAATTATGGATAAAGTAAAAAGAAGAGACATCACAATTTTGATGGGTGACATGAATGCAAAGATAGGTACAGTCAATACCGGATTTGAAGAAGTCATGGGAAAACATGGGCTAGGAGTAATGAATGAAAATGGAGAACTATTCGCAAACTTCTGTGCTTCAAATCAACTGGCTATAGGAGGAAGCATGTTTCCACATAAGAGAATACACAAGGCAACATGGATATCACCAGACCATAGAACAGAAAATCAGATCGATCATATATGCATAAAGAAGAAGTTTAGATCATCATTGCAGGATGTAAAGGTATATAGAGGAGCAGATGTGGCATCAGATCACCATCTTCTGATAGCCAAAGTAAAAATGAAACTCAAGAGATATGCAACAATGCAAAATTATAGACAACAGTTTAATGTAGGACAGCTAAGAAATCAAGAAACAAGAGACAAATTTGCGGTCACAGTATCCAACAAATTCCAAGTGCTCCAACAGTTGGAAGATGTAGAGAATACAGAAGACTATTGGCAGCAGGTCAAAACGGTATGGAAGGAGACATGTGAAGAAATACTGGGGAAAAGGGAAAGACAACAAAAAGCATGGATAACAACAGAAACCATCAATAAGATAAAAGATAGAAAAAACAAGAAAGCAGAGTTAAACACAAGCAAAACCAGAAGTTCCAAAGCCAAGGCTCAAGAAGTGTACACAGAAGCAAACAAAGAAGTAAAAAGAAGTATCAAAAGAGACAAGAGGAAGTATATTGAGGAGTTGGCAAGAGAGGCAGAAGATGCTGCAGCCAAAGGAAATATGAGAGAACTGCATAGCAGCACAAAGAAGCTAACAGGGAAATACAAGCAAACAAGTTGCCTCATAAAAGATAAGAATGGGAAACTGCTCAGCAATATACAAGAGCAAATGAAGAGGTGGACAGAATATTTTGGGGACCTTCTCAATAGACCAGCTCCACAAAACCCGCCGGACATCCAGCCAGCAGAAGAAGAGCTACAAATTAACGGTGAAAGACCAACGAAGGAAGAAATAAAGAAAGCCATAAAGCTTCTAAGAGATGGAAAAGCGTCTGGACCTGATGGCATTCCAGCAGAAGCCATCAAAGCAGATATCGACACGGCTACAGAGATGTTATATAAATTACTTGGTAAAGTCTGGGAAAAAGAAGAGATACCAGCAGAATGGAAGGAAGGATATCTGGTTAAGTTGCCTAAGAAGGGAAATCTACAAGAGTGCACAAATTATAGAGGAATAATGTTACTATCAGTGCCAGGAAAGGTATTGAACAGGATTATCCTTGAGAGATTAAAGGAGTCCATAGACAAGAAATTGAGAGATGAACAAGCAGGTTTTCGACAAAACAGATCATGTACAGACCAGATAGCCACTTTGAGAATAATAGTTGAACAAAGTCTGGAATGGAATTCACCACTATACATCGGATTTGTGGACTACGAAAAAGCATTTGACAGTGTGGACAGAGAATCACTTTGGAAATTGATGAGGCATTATGGAGTTCCCCTGAAGATCATTAATTTAATAAAGAAAACCTATGAAGACATGACGTGCAGAGTTCTTCATGAAGGACAGCTTACAGAACCATTTGGGATCAGAACAGGAGTGCGACAGGGATGCCTCTTGTCTCCATTTCTTTTCTTGCTGGCAATAGATTGGGTTATGAGATCATCGACAACACACAACAGAAATGGAATCCAGTGGACTCTGACTAAGCAGTTGGATGATCTGGATTTTGCTGATGATTTGGCTCTCCTGTCCCATAACCGTAATCAGATGCAGGACAAATTGGAAACACTCGATGAGAGGTCACAGCAATTGGGTCTGAAAATACACAGGGAAAAGACAAAAATAATGCGAATAAATGCAGGTAATGAAAACAGGGTTGAAATTGAAGAAACACCAATACAAGATGTAGAATCATACACATATCTTGGCAGTAATATAGATAAAGTTGGAGGGACAGACAGCGATATCAAAATAAGAATACAAAAAGCAAGAGGAGCTTTCATTGCATTGGGAAATATATGGAGATCAAGAGAAATAGGATCCAACACGAAAATAAGAATCTTCAACTCAAATGTGAAGTCAGTCCTATTGTATGGCTCGGAGACATGGAGAACAACAAAGACAACAACCAAAAAGCTACAGACTTTCATAAATGGGTGCTTGCGTAGAATAGAGGGATTAAAATGGTATGACAAGGTTACCAATGTGGAACTGATGACAAGAACTGGACAAGTGCCAGTGGAACAAGAGATGAGAAGAAGACGATGGCGATGGATAGGACACACACTGAGGAAGCCTGTTGATAGCATTACAAGGCAGTCCTTGTTCTGGAACCCCCAGGGCAGGAGAGGCAGAGGAAGACCAAGAAGTACATGGAGAAGAGAGTTGGAAACAGAGGTGAAAATGATGAGGAGAACATGGAAAGAACTTGAGATGATGGCACGTGACAGGAGGACTTGGCATGTGTTTGTTGAAGGCCTATGCTCCTTTGGGAGTGGAGGGTTATGAATGAATGAATGAAGTATTTGAATAAATAAAATTTCCGTTAAGTATTTGTGCTTTTTAATTTAATTCCCATCATATGATTGGCTTTTACACTAGTCTTATAATAAATGTTGATTTGAATCACACTTTACTGTCTGCTTGCCATCTTGTCATCCAGCTCACGACTGTGTTGCAGGGGATGATAAATATATTTTACTGGGATCCAAGATACTGCCTGATTACTGCTGACACTATGTTTCAAGCTTTAATAAAAAGGTATTTAAAAAGAGGTATACATGACCTTACCGAGGATGGAGACGAGTAATAAGTGATTATGGTAAATTGTTTGCTTTAAATTTACAACCTCCATGTTTGTCGCACTTTACTATTCCTGCAAAAGCTTAAACGAAAGTTAGAAGAAGCGGCTATTTTTTAATCACTCCAGGTAATAGAGACAATTCATCTATCGCGAGCAGAGCGACAAAATGGTGAGTGAACAGTTAAGTGTGATTCTACTTAAATCTGTTTTAAAATTTCGTAGTAGAGATTTACAGATTATTTTTCTGATACACCATATAATAAATCACGGTTGAAATTTGGGACAGTAAAGAGGCTTGTTGTCTCATGTCATTATTTTTGACAAAGCTTGAAACGGGGTTGGTATTAAGTTAACCGAAACAGGGTTGGGCGTAGATTATGGCTAGCTGTAGCGTATGTACAGATAGCCAATCCGGAATTATGGGGGCCTCCTATCTATTCCAAATGTCTACCATAAATCTTGAAGCATCCCTCATTTCATATTAGGCCTAGCTGTTTTTTCATAATAAATTTGAATAAATCTTGTAATGGAGACTTACAAGTTGTTTTTCTCACACACTTCATAATAAACCTAGTTGCAGAGATTTGCTGGATGTTTTTCTCATGTCTCATAATAAATCTAGTAGCAGAGATTAACTGGCTCTTTTTTTTTAAACATCTCAAAATAAATCTAGTAGCAGAGATTAACTGGATGCTTTTCTCACACATCTCATGATAAAACCTAGTGTCAGAAATTAACTGAATGCTCTTCCCACACATCTCATAATAAACCTATTAGGCTAGGCCTAGCAGAGATTAACTGGGTGTTGTTCTCACAGGTCTCATTTCACATGTGGCGATTTTTTCCTTCACGTGTTTTGTGGTCTGTCCAGTCTGACATTGACAGCGCAATTTTGGTATTACTTTTTTCCTTGCTGTCATATATGACTGTGAATCTTTTAAAAGTAATCCGTGAAAATGAACAGATTACCATCAAGAAAACAGGGATAATCGCATGGAAGCAAGATTACTGAGTTGAAATGAAGAAAAATCACGTGAGCTCGACATGGCCTTAAAAAATAATTCAGAGACGCGGTTATGAGAGGTACGGGTTAAGTTTAGGAATCATCAATCTAACTATAAACCTTAGCGCTAACGACGTAGGAGACATATTTGGATGGCATCGAAAAACAAGTCCCGCTGTTCTTCATTTCAACCAATTTTGCAGCGACTTGCTGAAAAGAATATCGGTGCAAAGAGTAGCATAACAAAACGTTGTTTGAAATCAGAACACGAGAATATGTTAAATTTCAACATTGAACACAAACAAGAGTAAATCGTAGGCCTACTGGTTATACTAGGCCCTATAGGATATAAAATATCTACAGTTAGGCCTAGGCCTATAGAAATAGATTTGTCAGTCAGCTTACACCAGGAGAAAGATAGGCTACATGATTATTATGAATGCTACTTCCATATATACTATGCCACTTACATACCTATCATTTTAAAATATGCAAGCCGATAATTCAGCACTGCAGCAAGTTTATCGTTTCTACTGTAAAACCGGTCGGGTTATATCTCTTTGAAATAATGCCGTGCTTTCGCTTTGCCAGAACGAACTATCGTGTAACTACAGTGGCCCGTGGCCTCTTGTGATTGGATAAAACTTTAAAAGTACGTGGTTTGCTTTCCTTGGCTTCCTGCAAGGGAACAAACCAAACAAATTACTCAACAATCACAAATACAAAGACCTAAAGGTTCAGAACGCAACACCGTGCAAACTATTCGACAATAAATGGAGTTGTAATACCATGAATCCCAACTTCACTGCAGTAACCATCAGAATTAAGAGGCTGATAGACTGGCAAATAAAGGAGGAAAACTACCTCAATCGACGCAAGAATACAGAGGCCCATGTTTTAAAGATAATAATTAGGTTAATTAGGATGCATGTCCAAATATACTACTGGACAAAAGTTAAGGGCCGCCATTCAGTTTAGACAAGGTTTATATAATTCTTCCTGAGCAGGGTCGATTTTCCAAATGTCCGGTAGCTTGAAATCTCTCAAGAAGTCTCTGAATGGTAGAGTGGGACACTGCTAAACGTCTTGCAACATGAACAGATTGACCATCCTGAATCCATGCCATGGCTCGACCACGGTCTACAGTGCTGAGACTTCTCCTTGGTGGCATGGTTAATGTAGTGATCATTTCGACCACTTGTCATACTGATTTATTGCATACCAACGGTGAACACTCTTTACCGATGATAATTTTCCACGTGCATTCAGATTTAACTCACTTTTTCACCTTTTGAACTAGTGGGGCGGGTTGCAAAAACCACGAGTTTTTGCAGCAACGATGGCAATTTTCAAGTGCGGGTTAAAGTGACCCAGTTTTTTGACATTAAAAAAAAATTAACCTAGTGCACACAGAAATCTATACACATTTCTCTGAGCTCAGTTTTAATGACATTTTCAATTGTCTTTACAGTTTGCCAATCAGTTATATAAACCGTGTCTAAACTGAATGGCGGCCCTTAACTTTTGTCCAGTAGTATATAACAGACCCAGTGGTCTGGTACTATCTCGAATTTCTAATCAAATCAGGGAGTGGACAGTAGCATGGGATACAAATTTGAAAGTGGAATATGCGTATACGTTGTTCAAAGCTCCAACAAGAACACGTCAAATATCTAGAGAACTAAAAATTCCCAGCAATAAGAAATTACTTAAACTATACTTGGGAATCGGCAATTTTAGAATAGAATAGAATAATTTCAATGTCTACAATACAATAATGCATAGCATTTGCTAGGAATAAGTATAAGGTATTAACAACAGGGCCCCCGTGTAGCTTCCGGGGGGTCTTTGAAGAGACAAAGACAAAATAGACCTACTGCCTTCTCAGGCATGTACGAGTAGTATAAGACGACTAATTTGAGTTTATGAATGGGTTCGGCGAGTTCATTATGTAAAGCTATTTGCCACAGAAAACACGGCTGCAAGAGCATACGTTTGCTTAGTGCACGCTCCCTGCAAGGGGGGCAACTACAGGGATGTTTCCACGGTCCGTAAGGAGGACAAAGGAAAATTATATATATATATATATATATATATATATATATATATATATATATATATATATATATATATATATGTGTGTGTGTGTGTGTGTGTGTGTGTGTGACAGTGCGAAGCCGATGTGTGAAGAATAAGAATTCGTGTGTAATGTTGTCGTCACTCTCTCTGGCCTACTTTCACACACGTTCCGCAGTCACAGAAAAACTCTCTTGATGACAGGCTGTTGCTGAGTTATTTGCCGGTTGAAGATCATGCACTGAGTATGGTTACTTTAGTGATCTCTTGTTAATCGTGCTTTGTTTAGTATTACGCGAATTAGGGTGAAGGTGTTCGTACAACTCAGTAGCATGGTATGAAGAAGTAGTTCATGTAACTTGAACTCAGCAACATTAATGAAGTAATTAATGCCTTCAGATTGAGTCCGTAATATTTAATCACATGTACACACAGGATGATCATTTCAAATAGGAACAGAACATAAGTCCTTATAAGTCATGCATAAATTAATCAATAACGTAGACTGCTGGTTTACGTGTCAATGTCCGTTTAAGGATACAATGCAGTATTGTCGTCAGAACATCACAGCTATATGCACGCGCAGCTAGACATGGCTACCTGCCGACAGTGAGACTGCGAGTCTGAATATTTCATACGAATTTGACGATTATTCTCCTCCTTCTGAGAATTCTAGTTAAATACTAACCTCCATAAATTTTCCTCTCATATAGAGTTCTAGGACTGACCCTGGTCCATCAAAAAATGCACATATAAATGGCTATATCATGCCATTGAGTTGGAAGGTTAGAAAAACGCAGCTATTCAGCTTGGCGGTCAAGTAACAAAGGGTAGCGTCTCCTAGTTACCGACTGTGTCCTAAACAACGCTAGACACGTCATAATCGATCGTGTATGGAGCGTTCAATAATTGAAACATCTATCGCAATATATTAAATGTCTTAACCTTTACGATTGCACGTCCGATAACCTTTAGCAGACGGCGTTAATATCATATACCGTAACAATTCCCTGTACACCGGGGAAAAAAAAAATCGATAGATTTTTTTTCGAGATCTATCCGACTTAACAATTTTTCAAAAAAATTTAACACAATTGTGACATATGGCCGACGATGTTCTGAGTAGAACCGTGTTGCGGTCATGTCAACTAACTATTTGTCATAGTCATCTAACATTAATCATATTATATATCAATATTATACATATTATTATATCAACTAAATAAAATGTCCAATGTTAATAGTGAATGATAGAATTAAATTAAAGTAAGGTCTGTCGTATTAGTATGTCATATAGGAATTAATTTGACTAATTAAAATTAAATTAATTAATTAAACTAAGAGTTAAATTATTAAGGTTCTAATGTAACGCGATGTTATGAGAGAAGAAAAGACAAAATAAGTGAGAAGAAATAGAAAGAAATTCGAATATAAGTTTAACTTAATTGTGTGTGTTAAGTGTTAGTGAATAATAACTATCTAATTTAACTAACTAAATAATGTATAGGTACATTAAAAAAAAATATTAATCTAATACTTGTGTGAGATTTATTTTCTCTTTTCATAATTTCTTCTTTTTATATTTCGTTCTCTTTTTTTGTTCTTTCTTTTCATTTTTTTCTCACATTTCATTTTATTGATAATAATTCAATTAAGAAGTTAAGTTAACTAATTAATTAGTATAGGATATGATGATCCATCCGTAGTCTTGATCCTGATGAATTCTTTTAGGCAAAAATGTTCAAACGTTTACGTTGGAAATAAATGTCATTTATCCCAGCATCCAAGAATTAAGTGCACATAGGATAATAAGTTCGACTTGTCGTCAGATATTGTTCCATGATTGTTCAACGAATATTCATATATCGTGTATGGACGTTAGACGAAGTTTCAATGTCAATATGTATACCTTGATTGTCTTTAGTTCAATTCTGAGATGCATATAGTGTTCAATGTAGTGATGATTGACGTATTTTAGGAATGTCAATGTTGATTATTCGTCGTCAATAGGATTACGTGACAACGCATCCGCCACAATGTTTTCAGTGCCAGGAATATGTTCAATGGAGAATTCAAATGGCTGTAGGATGATCGCATATCTGGCGAGTTTTTGGCTCTTGTGGTTAGATCGACGCAAAGATGCTACAGCACGTTGGTCCGTCTGTATGGTGAAGGGAGCACCAAGCAAGAACTTTTCAAGTTTAGTTATTGCCCATATCACTGATAAAAGTTCCTTGTCCACTGTGGAATACTTTGTTTCTGCTGGCTTTAGCTTTCTTGAAATATATAAGGTAGGATGTAGAATGCCATCATGGTTCTGGAGCAGGCATGCACCAATGCCGTAGTTACTAGCATCTGTTCGTAAGAAAAATCTTTTGGAAGCATCGGGAAGTCTTAAAATTGGTTCATGCGAGAACAAATTTATAATTTTGTTGAAAGTTTCATTGCATGTACCAGTCCATGTCACCTTCACCGGCATGTCTTTTTTTAACAATGAAGACAATACAGCCGTGATGGATGACAAGTTTGGTATGAATCTACTGTAATATTGAACAAGTCCTAACAAACTCCTGACCTGTTTCTTCGTCTGAGGAACTGCTATGTTTAGAATTTTGGAGACTGTACTAGGTAACGTTCGGATATATCCCGATCCAATGATATGTCCCAAAAAGGTTATCTCATTACACGCGATTTGCACCTTTGTAGGTTTAGCAGTTAGATGATAATTCCTTAGAGTGTCGAAAACATATCTAAGTCCCGAAACATGTTCCTCAAACGACGAACTAAACAAGCATATGTCGTCAATATATGTAATAACGTCT
This sequence comes from Oreohelix idahoensis, assembly GCA_024509875.1. NCBI lineage: Eukaryota > Metazoa > Mollusca > Gastropoda > Stylommatophora > Oreohelicidae > Oreohelix > Oreohelix idahoensis. The sequence continues at coordinate 75,824 of JAMPIV010011856.1, forward strand.
GGTCTACCTGATAAAATTTGTCGCATCAGGCGAATGAAGGTAGCTGGCGCATTAACAAGCCCAAAAGGCATCACATTCCACTGGTATAGACCTTGTGGAGTTCAAAATGCGGTGTAGTACTTAGCCTTTTCGGTCAGTGGTATCTGCCAATAACCTTTAGTTAAGTCTATCTTACTAAATATAGTTGCGTTGGATAGACGTGGCAGTAAGTCGTCGATAAGTGGATGTGGTTCGCTGTCAACTATAGTCTTAGCATTTAATTTTCTATAATCAACACATAGTCTGATGTTATTGTCCTTCTTCCGGACAATCACTAATGGAGAAGAGAATGGCGAATTACTAGTCTCAATGATTCCCAGAGACAACATCTGTTCAAGTTCCTTAGTAGTTTTAGCAAGGAAATGTAAAGGAACCGAATAGGGATGTACACGAATAGGTGTATCATCATTGAGAGTAATGTCATGACTGATAGCCGATGTGCGACCCGGGACGTCGGTCAATACATCTGGATAAGATTGTAATAGATTAGCAATCTGTAGACGCTGTTGCGGTGTAACCGTTGAAGAGATGGTTACATCCCGCCAAGATTCAGTAGGTTGAACTACTGGTACCGGTAACGGTAACTGTACCTCAGGAAAAGAAGATTCTTCTTCCTGGATGACAGATAAGTTAGAATAATAACAAGTAGATACTGTGTTGTCATCTAGTTCATGAAAAATTGACTGTAAGTGTTCAGGACGTGTATGAAATTGCTTGAGCATGTTAATATGAAATATCTTTTTGTGTCCCTTGATATCTAAGACGTATAAGAATAAATGACCAATAAGGAAAAGAAATGATGACTGACTAGAGCTGAGTCATCAAGAAATAAGACAAAAGGGTGAGCGTACACCATTATCTGCGTGGCGCAGAATCTTCGCACTAACACTGTGCGAGAATACGCACTTTTCCCAATATATGTAGTATCATTGTCACGAAATAGTGGACAATGATGATATGTATTCTTTGTCAAAGAATTAACCTTCCCTTTCAACACCGACATTGTCTTTCTGTTGGATGTCTTATCATCCTGACTGGACTGAGGATGATACCTATCATCACCAAAGGTATTAAGTTTCCTACATGTCGTAGACATGTATTTGCTGGGCAAAGTAAAAACTTTTTCATCATAATTATTTGTGTTAACTTTATGTTTCCTTTTAAGTCCAGCATTATTATTTAACCTATTATTCTTCCTCATAATGTTTTTGTCAATGTTGACAACGTCAACAGTTTTATTAGGATCAGTTATATCCTTAGTATGTTGTCCAATAGATCTATCATCTTCATCAATTTCCAGGATAGTACTGAGAGTGAAGTTGGAAACTGCTGTGCCACATGTATTTATGTTGTTGGCACGAAGTGTAGCCATATCAACAACAGCGTTAGCGTTGCTAAAAGAATGCAAATTTTTTTTCTCCCAATCATTAATTTCTTTAGGAGTGCAATCTTTACTCCCATGTATGCGTCCTAATGTAAGATCAGCTGATGGATTCTGTAGCATGCACACCTTGACATTACCTGAAAAAAATGGTGTATTAACATGTACTATGGCAGTGGGGTAGTACTCAATAGTACCCCCGAAGGTCATGCACCGGACATAGTCCCCTGTTGCATAGCTAGGATGTACCAAAGACTGCCGAACTCCAATGGTTGTTGATCCAGAGTCTTTTAAAACTGAGACCACCGTACCATTGACTAATCCTCTATTGAACATCAGGGTACCCTTGCCATCGTTCGCTGAAAGACCAACTGCTGTATGAAGGTGTCCACAATTCAGCACCGTTTCCTTGGCCTTCTGAAAAATAGTATTACAATCTTGGCAACTATTTGCCACATTATAATTAATAGCAAAACATGCAGCAGAAGACTGTGTTGTATTATTGTCAAGTGGGACCTGAGCTATAGGGGTAGTATTATTTGTAACTGCCGCCCCTGTATTATGGTTGTAATGAGATGATCCCCGAGAGTGAGATCGATTCCGAGTATAATTGTTAGAATTATCTCGTCGTCCTCTATAGTAACTATTATCTCGATGTCTCGAGCCATGATTATTACCATTCCAGTTATTATTATTATTGGGAGTATGTGATCGATTATAATTAGTGTTATGTTGACCATTGTGGTAGTTTGTTTGAGGTGAATAATTTCTATCTCGTGATCTACCTCTGTTGAACTCATTTTTATTGTTGAAATCATTATTATGTCCCTTCTGAAAGTTAACATTGTGATTTCTTTGGAACCTGCTTCTGTCTACACTGTGATGTCTTTGTTTGTTATTATGATTGTAGGCCATATTAGACGCCACAGGTAGAGGTTCTCTTAATGAGGAGTTAGAAATGGTTGCATTCGGATGTGCCGAACAGTAGTTTAAAGAAATTTTTTCTAACTCGTCAATAGTACCTGGTTTACGCTCCTGCAAATATGCAAAAAATGGCTGGCTAACCGAAGATAATACCTTATCCCGTAGTAGTAAATCAACTAATTTGTCGTACGATTTGTTGACTTCTGCCAGTTCAACCCATCTATTAAATGTATTGCGTATGTTCGCAATGAATCCTGCAAAATCTTTTGGAGATTCAGGTAAAATTCCCTTAAATTTCAACCTACAGTGTTCCTCGTCCAGGTGAAACCTTCGTAAAAGCAAGGACTTAATAGCACCGTAGTTATTTGCTATTGATGGGTCAGCATTTTGAGAAGCCGTCAGTGGTTCTCCAACCAAGAATTCATTTAATTTGAGTACCCATGACTCTTCAGGCAAATGGTTAGTTTTGCAAGTCTGTTCAAAACGTGACAGGAACGATGAAAGGTCGTCCACGTTTAAGTTGAGAGTGGGTAATTTAAAGTTGTAGAAATGTTTAGTTTGGCTGGATGATGATCCATTTTGTGCGTTATTATTCTGGTTTGCATCAGCACTTTGTGCTTGTAATCTTGCTGTCTCCAATTTAATACGCGCCAATTCCATTTCTTGTTGTAAAATAATTTCCTCTCGTTTCAATTTATTCTCTTCTTCCTGTTGAGCAATTTCTCTTAATCTATTTTCCTTGGCAATTTGCTTCATCTCACGTTCCTCTTCCTCTTTCTTTAATGCAGCCTTTTTCTCTGCTTCTTTTCTTTCACGTTCCTCCATTTCTGCTTTATGTTTTTCCAGTTCTGCCTCAGCAAACTGACGAAGTTCTTGAGATTTATAACCATATTCCTTACCAATTTTAACGAAATGGTCTATAGTAAGCATTTTGACTTTTATCTGTAAGTAATTATTGATAATTACTGATTAAAATAGTCAATAGTAGCTTCAGAGTAATTATTATACTTACTCAACTTAGGAATATTCAATATAAATAATCACAATAGTACTGAACTCTTATGTCTAAGTTCAACTAATAGACAATATTTTGTAACAATATTGTATCTAAATACGAACTATATCATCAATAGTTATGATATCTGTTAACTATAATGTAATTACATCACACAATTAATCTTAATATCCAATAATGTTGGGTATGATTCCTAGTAATTATATTGTTCAATGTACTAAGTCACTCTCTTAGTACCAGAAAAGTATATTAAATAATATACAATGGGTCTATTACCTCAAAGGTAGACTATAAGATTATTTTATTTGGTCAATATATATATTATATTATTATGCCCTAGGCATCTCTTATAAATTGTAGTGCTACTTTCTTGGACTATCACTGCATAATTATGCAATGTCCCATATTAACCTTAAATATCAGAAAAAATTAATTAAATTAAATTACAAGTGTATTATTGCATATAATATCATATTATTAATGTAGTATTTAATATATATCATGAGGACAAACAAAACAATGATGCAACTAAAGGGTACAAACAATGTCAAGACGCAAACAAGACATTTTCACAATTAAAAATGAATTTATGAACTAAATAAAACAAGCGGAAGTGTCACAAGCCAAATGAAGGGTCAAGGTCTGACCCGAGGTCAACTTAATATTCAAAGTACACAAAAAAAAATGACTGCAAAAAATGATGACATCACAGGACTCATAACGGACGACCATTTAACAATCATCAAATAAATGATAGTAAGAGGAGACTGGACGAAATAGTTAACGAACATGATACAAAACTGAATAAAATTGTGAACTGAGTACGAATAAAATACACCAGTTATCTACGGAACGGTACAGCTAACACAAATCGTCAAACGACAGCAGATTTGGACAGACAGTCCAATGGCAAACCTCAATGGGGCTTCCAAAAGTGCAATCGTTTAACTGCCCTAAGAAACGACCGAAATCAATTCAGGCATCGTGAGAGCCACAGAATCTAATTTCGGTTCATCCTCCCTACCTCCCACTAATTAACAACACATTAAAACAACCCAAAAAAATACATGAAACACATTCAGAAAAGACATGCCTATGCAGGCAAAAGGCATGGACTCAGTATTACTGTTTGCAATGACGACAGTATTAAAACAACTAGACTTATCTTTTCCGTTGCTTAGATCAGTGCTAGAGGTCGTCAACAGCTAGGCTAATGCCCCTGACTGTCTGCTCCTGTAGTCCATATCGTGTGTTTGCTTCAAATGGCTCATGTTTCCCCTGGTTAGACTTAGAAACGGCTTTGGTTTCTCCGACAGATCACCTACACGACTTTCAGTGACGTCACGTTGTTAGGCATTAGAATGAGTAAGACGTCATCTTCGACTGGATCATGTGATCGAAACATGATCATAAATATTATGGTTAACATGTGCGTAAGGAACAGAAGTTTGTTTCTTTTTTCTGTCGTTGTCCCTTATCGGGCGCCACTTTGTTGCTGAGTTATTTGCCGGTTGAAGATCATGCACTGAGTATGGTTACTTTAGTGATCTCTTGTTAATCGTGCTTTGTTTAGTATTACGCGAATTAGGGTGAAGGTGTTCGTACAACTCAGTAGCATGGTATGAAAAAGTAGTTCATGTAACTTGAACTCAGCAACATTAATGAAGTAATTAATGCCTTCAGATTGAGTCCGTAATATTTAATCACATGTACACACAGGATGATCATTTCAAATAGGAACAGAACATAAGTCCTTATAAGTCATGCATAAATTAATCAATAACGTAGACTGCTGGTTTACGTGTCAATGTCCGTTTAAGGATACAATGCAGTATTGTCGTCAGAACATCACAGCTATATGCACGCGCAGCTAGACATGGCTACCTGCCGACAGTGAGACTGCGAGTCTGAATATTTCATACGAATTTGACGATTATTCTCCTCCTTCTGAGAATTCTAGTTAAATACTAACCTCCATAAATTTTCCTCTCATATAGAGTTCTAGGACTGACCCTGGTCCATCAAAAAATGCACATATAAATGGCTATATCATGCCATTGAGTTGGAAGGTTAGAAAAACGCAGCTATTCAGCTTGGCGGTCAAGTAACAAAGGGTAGCGTCTCCTAGTTACCGACTGTGTCCTAAACAACGCTAGACACGTCATAATCGATCGTGTATGGAGCGTTCAATAATTGAAACATCTATCGCAATATATTAAATGTCTTAACCTTTACGATTGCACGTCCGATAACCTTTAGCAGACGGCGTTAATATCATATACCGTAACACAGGCGTCCCACTTTTATTAATGAAACCCTATCAGGTAGCACATGAATCACACAGAAACAATGCTGTTCACAAGTTTACTTTGAAGGCAATTCCAAAGCAACACTGTATAACCTAGATATTTCGGTATTCTCTACGTAACACCATATAATAACCCAGCACAGACTGCTGGACTCTCTGAAATAAAATGAAACAAAATAAACTAGCATCGTACTAATATGGACAAACATCATCTACGTTATAATACACTCCAATAATTCAGTATTGGTGATTTTTATATCGAATCTTCTGGATCATATATGGTCGTATAAACTTGTCTTTTATATTTGGACATGCGCCCTAACATAACCGACTGGGTTGAATGGGACGCACCTCGCCAAATAGAGGCAAAATTGTATTAAAAAAAAATATTGGTTCTTAAATATTTACATAGTACACTGGCTTCAAATTATGACAGCCCCATAAGTCATCAATCCACCCACATACTGTGCATGTAAATGTCACAAACTGCCAATTACCTATGTATGCAAGCAAGAATAGATGAGATTTAAAAAAAAAATAGATTTTTGGTTAACATTTTTAAACTTCCGATGATTATAGGAAAATCTATACAGAGCGATAGAACAGGAGGCAACCTAATCATCACAAGTGTCCAGCCGTCGATCAAGCGTTTCGGCCCTTTAATATATCTCCTTAACACTTTAAACGACGCCTGGCCTTCTTAGATCGCGGACTCACAAGTGCAATTGGCACATGCCATATTTGAAGTGTGCAAAATTTCATGCTTCTATCTTCATTATTAGTTGAGAAAAACGATGTGGTGCATTACTTTCTGAACGCCCCTCGTATTATATCAGCGAAATATAAATTAAACGAAGAAACGAAGCTGACACTAACTGCTAAGAGGTCGTCCATTTATCGACGCACATTTTCAGGTAGGTGCAGCCTCTTAGCTGTTGAGGTTATTTATAAATGCAGAAACGCACAATATACCCCAATTATAACCTCTTTAGTTGAACAGGAATATAGTCGACGAAAGAACGAACGAACGAACGTAGGTTTAGTCTCTTTGTGATTGGAGTTAGTGATTCGTGTGGCTTCTTAGCGGTAAGTGAGGCGTCTTATCGGTTTGTGTTAGTGGTAGGGGTTAGCGGTAGTTGTGGCCTCTTAGCGGTTGGGGTTAAAGGTTAGTTCGGCCTCTTAGCTGTTGGGGTTTAGTTGCGGCCTTTGCTGTTAGGGTTCGCGATAGATGCAGTCTCTTAGCTGTTGGGTTTAGCAGTAGATGTGACCTTGTAGTGGTTGGTGTTAGCGAAAAGGTGCGTCAATTTTACGTTTTGCTTTAGCGACTCCGTGGCTTCTTAGTGATTGGGGTTAGTGATAAGTGCGGCCTTTTTTGGGGTTGAGGTTAACAGTAGATGCGAACTCTTAAACGTTTGTGTTAGGGGTAGTGGTTATCGACAGGTGCGGCCTCTTAGCGGTTTGTGTTAGCTGTAGGTGTTAGCGATAGATCCAGCCTCTTAGCATTAGGTACTAGTGGTAAGCATTATTGGTAGGGGTTAGCAGTAGGGGCGGTCTCTCAGCGGTTGGGGTTACGGGTAGGTTTTACAATTTGAGTTAGCGGTAGATGTAGCCCCTTGGTGGTTGGGAGTAGCTGTAGGTGCGGTCTCTTTGGACTATTTGTGGTGCGATCCGAAGAGGCCATTTGCTGTAATATCATTATGTGGCACAAAGCTTGTAAGTGACACTTGAAACCTACATTCTACGGGTTATGAAGATTCTTACCTTGACCAGGCGCGGTTACTTCTTGACTGATCTGGAAACATGCCCTCACCACAGAAACAAATCTACGGAACCAGCAGCATAGGCATTTTAGCATTTTGGCAAGTCTCATTTTTAGCCAGCCAAACAAAGAACTTTCTTTTCTAAAATGTTACTCCTTAAAGCCGATATATTCCTCGATGAGACTTACTATTTATTAATCACCAGTTCTTATTTATTTACAAGTGTTAAAGTAATTGATAATTAAATGTGTATAAGTTTTTTTTTTTTTTTTTTTTTTTTTACAAATTTTTAGTTGAATTAATTATTACAAAGAGAAGTGCACACGCGTGAATAAGTATTATTATATATACAGTTACATCTACATCTACATCTAAAGAGCAAATACGAGCGATAATAATAAGCAGAGGAATTTTAATGTTATTTCAGTTGGGGGCTTAAACGAGCTAATATTATATCTCTCAACAAAAGGCGGCGGGGAAGATACAGAGTTAATGTGCTCAGACCCATTCAGCATTCTTATCGATGTCTTAAATATCTTGTGTAGACTCTCTCGAGATAGAAGCGTCATCATCCTTCTATCTGCATCTTTGCCAAGAGTAATCTTGTGCGAAGGTAGACACCTGTTAAGACCCACATTACTCTAGGTTTTGGTCACTGTTGGACCACTACTGCAGAGAAAGGGGAGGCAACGCGTGACGCAGGAAGAGGTTGCCAGTCACATGCACAACCTGACATTAGTCGCCCTGTACGACATGCAAGAGGGAACCTTAGTCATTTTCTTTCTTTGTCTCATCAAATACCACAATCATCCACACGGGCAATTATAAGACCTGTTGAATTGTATTTAATTTACTTTACCGATAACAACAGTTACTGGTAACAGCCAATGACATACAGCGCCCACTTGAAGCAAAGTACCACAGTACCTAGTTCAATTTCTATTAGTTCTCAAAGTTAACTGGGAGGATAACATGGAACAATATCTGAAGTACAGAGGACCGGACTGGATCCAAACCAAAAGAAAGACAGTCGATAGTATAGCATGGTGCTCTCTCTGATCAACCGATGCACTCCAAGATAAAAGAAGAAGGACTAAGTTAGTAAGTAAACTGTTATTGCTGCCGCCAAAGTTGCCACAGCTACAGCCACATGACGTATTACAGTTTCAACAACGATAGCAGCTACATCTACAATTACAACTACCACCATCAATACTATTCGCCTGGTAATAACACAACCAGTACCATTACTGTAAATACTACACGCATTACCACTAACAATCTCACGAGCGTCATAACCTCTCTTTAAACAAGTAATACAGCTATCATTACGTCTGTAACTAAAGTTGCAAAATCTACTATTTGTACTGCTGTTAATGTAACGTGTACTTTCATTGCTTTGAATAATACTGCGTTGACATCGATTATATTGACTGAGGCGAGATGGATGTTGGATAGAAATAATAGATTTATTTTCTAGAAATGGAGAAGAGAACTGGTGAACTAGTGGGAGGGATGGAACAGGACAAGTAGTTAACTGGACAGTTCTAGATAGTAGCTTCAATGAGAGCTGTGAAGTAAGTCAACTTCTCGCTAGACCTATCCTATGTTCCAATGGTGTCTATTAATAATTGACGTGGAATTTAGCTCGTAATTTATCCCTACCAATTTAAAATATTAAATAATTCTCTTTATCTCCACACAAGAACAAAATTTCGAACAGAAACTGGAATTTAACAAAAATAAATCAACTGTGATTTATAAAATACATCTGTACATTTATTAATTTAAAATAGAAGGTTATTAAGGATTGCAGATATGTATTTACAAAATCACTGACTGAATATTATAGATTGTTATTGTCTTTGTCATAATAATGGCCATTGGTGACTTCTTGTATCTTCAAGGTAACTAGTACTTATCTAGTTCAGGTCCTTCCACTTCAGACGCTTCCCGTCATTCATCAGGTGTTGATTTATAAGATCTTTATCTTCCTGAACAAGCAGCCCAATGCTACTATTCAGCAAATTGCAAGGGTGGTCCTTTAATAACACACACTGCAGTTTGTTATGCTTCAGCGCAGAAGCTTTTGATGCCACTTTTTTTTTTTTAAGGTGTTTGCTACTTTTCTTTATAGCACGCCACTTTCAATCATCTACCATATACATGCAGCTGTTGGTTATATCAGGACGTATTTCATTTATTGTATTTTGTTTTTCTTTGTATTTATTTTAACCTATATTTTCTCTTGTAGGTATTTTTACTTTATTTGATGCCACTCTCTCTCTCTCTCTCTCTCTCTCTCTCTCTCTCTCTCTCTCTCTCTCTCTCTCTCTCTCTTTCTCTCGGAGATACACTTTTGATGCCACTCTCGTTTTTTTTTTGGTTCGGTTTTTGCCTTCTTCTGGCGAAGCGCGTTCCTTTCAACCTATTTGGTTATATCAGAGAGCATTTACCATCCAAAAAAAAAAAAAAAAAAAGCTCGCATGAGGCGCATTTAAAAAAAAATGCTCGCATGAGTCACATTTTTTCAAATGCTCTCATGAGGCGCATTTTTTAAAACTCGCACGAGTCACAGTGAAAACTGAAAAAGACCATCTTCTTTTACAAAAGATATTGCAGTCTTTCATGTGAGTATTTGGTGTGTTAGTTTGAGTTGTGACTCAAAATCTCTCTCTCTCTCTCTCTCTCTCTCTCTCTCTCTCTCTCGGATAAGAAACCTGGAACATATGCCCGGATTATTATATCTGTTACCTAAGACCAAAGATGATCCTCCAATAATGACGGGCCAGTATAGATCAGACCCTCATTTATACAACATAGTTCATGAGGCTGTGGTCATGTCAATCAAAGAAGTTTATTCATACAATCAATAAAATACATCAATAGACTATAAACATCATTTACAAATTTTTCTGAATTCTGTTTCCATTACTTCCCTTTGGTTCTAAGTTAGGCCAAAAGTGATTTACCTTTAAAAGTATTCATCAACGAAATATAAATTAAACGAAGAAACGAAGCTGACACTTGTGAATCGCGATCCAAGAAGGCCAGCACTCGTTTAAAGTGTAAAGGAGATTAAAGGGCCGAAACGCTTGATCGACGGCGGAACACTCGTGATGATTAGGTTGCCCCCTGTTCTAGCGCTCTGTATAGATGTTCCTATTATAATCGGACAAAGTTTAAAAATGTTAACCAAAAATCTATTTTTTAAAAATCTCATCTATTCATGCTTGCATACATAGGTAATTGGGAGTTTGTGACATTTACATGCACAGTATGTGGGTGGGTTGATGTCTTTTGGGGCTGACATAATTTGAAGCCAGTGTACTATGTAAATATTTAAGTACCAATAATTTTTTTCTTTTTGTTTTAAATACAATTTTGCCTCGATTTGGGGAGGTGCGTCCCGTTCAACCCAGTCGGTTATGTTAGGGCGCATGTTCATATATAAAAGACCTTTAGGTCCTGAAGCACATTTAGTACCAATTACGTTTACACGACCATATATACTGAAGCACATTTAGTAACAATTACGTTTATACGACCATATATACTGAAGCACATTTAGTAACAATTACGTTTATACGACCATATATACTGAAGCACATTTAGTACCAATTACGTTTATACGACCATATATACTGAAGCACATTTAGTAACAATTACGTTTATACGACCATATATACTGAAGCACATTTAGTACCAATTACGTTTATACGACCATATATACTGAAGCACATTTAGTACCAATTACGTTTATACGACCATATATACTGAAGCACATTTAGTAACAATTACGTTTACACGACCATATATACCGAAGCACATTTAGTACCAATTACGTTTATACGACCATATATACTGAAGCACATTTAGTACCAATTACGTTTACACGACCATATATACCGAAGCACATTTAGTAACAATTACGTTTACACGACCATATATACCGAAGCACATTTAGTACCAATTACGTTTACACGACCATATATACTGAAGCACATTTAGTAACAATTACGTTTACACGACCATATATACCGAAGCACATTTAGTACCAATTACGTTTATACGACCATATATACTGAAGCACATTTAGTACCAATTACGTTTACACGACCATATATACCGAAGCACATTTAGTACCAATTACGTTTATACGACCATATATACTGAAGCACATTTAGTACCAATTACGTTTACACGACCATATATACTGAAGCACATTAAAAACGCACCACTATTATATATACTGATGCCGCGAAGCTGGAAAAAAAGTGTGGGAATGGATTTTCCCTATGTTTGTCATGAGGTAGAGAGCGAATGGCTGCTGGAATGGAAAGTGCATGATTCAACCCACGGGTTTGTGTACAGACTACATGAAAACAATGAAAGTTACACGTGCAACACGATTCCCAACAGCTATGACCCTGAAAATGTGTACGCGTTGTTGTTGCGGACAGTTTCGCTGAGTTTATATTGTGTTAAATGTACCTGTTTAGGTTTGATGACATTATTGACATTATTTGTTAGATTCTTGATCAAAGGGGAATTACTCACTTTTTACTTGGGTTGAAGACAGCAGTGGTGGTTATCCCACTTGTCTTTTAACCAAGCGGTCTAATTTTAGAACCGAGGTCTTGTTACCTGACCATATAAGGCGTGAATGGTCAGCTTTTCCTAGAATGTTTTTAGATAAGCCCACCTGAGTTTAGCTCAAGGGTCTGGCGTCTCACGACGCATGCGCAAGTCTTGGTGCGATAAAGAAAGACATTTTTGTTGAGGAGACGAACTGTGATTTTCAAACAGTCAAGACGTGTTGGCGTCTTCGATCTGGCTTTATGCCTGGAGAAGGAAAGTCCTCTGTGAGCAGACCAAGATGTCTAAAGTTTGTTCCCCATGTTGTATTCTATGCGCCTAGGAGGCGAGTGTGTTTTTTGGTGTTATTCGGAGGACATATCAAGGTAAATTATCCTTCGATTCATTTTCTCCATTGCCAGAATCTTGAATAACATTTTATACCAGTTTAGTGACTTTTCCCTGGGCGGGAAAGAGTCCTTTGAGAATATTAGGATTTTGTACTCACGTATTATGCTGATATTGTGTGTACCGGGTCTATGTATGCCCGTAGAACTTTATACCTTGTTTGCTGAAGGAGAACCACAGAGGCCATTGTATTTTGGGGCACGCCATTCTGCGGCCTGCTTATGCCAGAACTGTACCTGACTGGGTTAGTCAGAAGATATCTAGAAGAAACTAGAGATTAACATTATATGCTTGAAATTTGGCCAGAGAGTAACCTGAATTACTGGTGTCATGATAGAGTTGAACTAAGCTCATATATTGGAAGACCCGCTGGCAATGCGGGGTAATTTTTGTGCAGCTGTACCAAAGAAATATATATTGATGTCAGCACTATGATATGTACAACCTGTTTATGATTCATTAATACCAGCTGCATTGAACACTATTATTATGCTTGTGATGTCCTGAGTCTCGTCAACCAATGACCGTGTATCCATTGTCAACGTAACATGTACTGTAATAAAGTGTTGAAACGTCGTCTTTCAACACTTCCTTGACTTCATCATCGTGAGTTGCTGTGATGTCTTCATGACTTGTTTATAGTAGCCCTGTGTGAGCGTGTATATCTACTCACAACATTTCTGTCAACATACTTGCCATATACACACATAGCAGATAGTACCACATTTATGATAGCAAGATAGATACCTCGCTGCAACCTTTAGGAGGATCAGAATTGAGCAGCAACATTTCATGGTGGCCAGCATTTAATGGTTATGTGATCCACGACATTCTGTCTACAAGGAAATAAGTCAAGTGCCTACTGTGTTTGAAATCGTCAGCGCTCTCATCAACATTCTGATATGTCAAGTTCCCGTGTTAACTGAAAGTACCCGGCTCTGCCCGGAAGGTTGTCTTCATGTTCTGAGCCTTAGACGGACGTTCATAATTGCAGTGCTTCCGACTGGTCTGTCGATGTTCTTGCTAGTTGTCAACATCGGTCAACAGTGGAGAAACGTGTATACAGCTACTTACGAGGAGTCAAAATTCACAAGGTCAAGTTCCCACGCGCAAGTAAACTTATCTAGAAGTCGAGCAGAGAAAGCAGCTGTACCCTTCAACGGTGGAGCTTCTTGCTGCTTGGAGTGCATTCTGTTGTACTTCATTGTTGCTGTTCAACGATAGGATTGCATCTTAAGATAAGTGGCCTGTGTGTTATTGTGAACTGTACCTGTATGTTGTGATTTAACTGAACCTTCTCACACATTCCTTATATACTCTGTGTTTATGTTATATGTTATTAAGTGTTTATATTTCAGCGGGTTTTCGGTTGGGCGGTGTCTTTCGGTAGGATATCCCACTTAATCGAGGGCATACTGTGAGCGTTCTTTAGGGCCTATTGCGAATTTTCTGTTGTGGAAATAATAAGCGACTTTTTGTTGCTTCGCGATATTTTTGTTTAGTTGTGACGAGGTGTACCTTTCGTTGTTTTTGTCATTTTTTTTGTTCTTTAGTTTTGATTTGATTTGTTTGTATTTGTCCGCCTCTTCTTTCTTTTGTTTAGTTCTATACACCCTTATGTTTATACACTGTTGTGTCATTTGTTTCGTTTGATATTTCGCAGTTATCATCACATACTTTGTAATATTTTCTTTAGTTTCGCTTTATAATTTATTTGACTTCTGCGAATGTTATCGTATTTTCCTTGATGCTTGTTCTTTGTTTATGTTATTCATTGTTGTCATACGCTGTTTATATATATAAATTTAGTCATGCACTATTAGTAATATAGTGTACTTGGAATAAAGAGAAGTGATTATTGGTCATATTATTTTAAAGGTGACTACACAAGTTCGTCATTAAAGACTTGTCTCCCACTGAGGTTGGGATAAAGTAATTTATTATTTCAGGTTACTGATCTCCTATTGTTAGACATAATGTCTGCAGTGAATGAACATAAGCTAGAAGATGAGATGAGCTTCTCTAAATACGAACAATGGCTAGAAAGTGAGATGAGCTTGTCTCAATACGAACAATATTGTAAAGAAAATACTGTCACCGTGAGCTAGAACAAGTCAAAATGGACTATGAGAAATTAAAGATTGAACCTAAGAGACATGAGGATGACTTACATAAATCAAACTTGGAACTTGCTAGTACGCAAGATATGTGTCGCAAATTAAAAGCTCAGGTCAGGCAAGACAAGAAGTCTTATGAAGAAATAATTCTGGAGTTAAGGAATGATGTGGATTTTTTTACAAAATACTGCTATAAAGAAGAATATTGTATCTCTGGAGGAGATTAATGAGTTTAAGAATAGCAAGGATAGTGAGATTCAGGCACTACAACTGGAGTTAACACAGTTGAGAGCGAATAAAGAAAAGGATGAGAAAGTTGATGAACTCATAACTAGTCATCATAGTGCTATGCAAGCACTCAAATTTGAACTTGGTCAGGAGAGGGCTAAGGCCGTAGAGAATATCCAAACTCTCCAAGAAGAAATTAAGAACCTTAAATTGGAGACTACGTCTCAGAAGGAAAAATTGAGATTGGATCTAAGAGATAGAATTGTTAAAGAGAAGACTCTTACTTCTGAGTTACATGATTTGAGAGTAGGTTATAACAGACTTCAGGTTAAAGTAAACGAGAGAATTCATAAAGCTGTTGCTAGAGAGAAAGCTGTTGCAGAAGTATAAATTGCAAAACTTCGCTACAGAATTGATGGTTTATTAGATATTGTTTTGAACAAAAAGATGTTGTCTACTCCAAGGTGGATAGATTTAGACGTAAAGCTGATGGTCGATATGTTACAAATGCAAAGAGTCAGCCACATGCACTTAGTAACATTAAACAATATGTGAACAAATCTTTTCGTGGCAAATATAATTTCCCACGGAATAACGATACTGCCTCGGATAGGAGTGATTCTTGGCGTCAGGCCACCAAATTAATTTAAGTTTCAGTCTTTTGGATCACGGTGAGGACTTTGATAAATGCCATGACAAGACTCCTCAGACAAACCGTGCATCGGCTTTACAAATTTCTGATAAATTGATGACAGAGAAAAAAACTATTAGTACTTGCTCCCAAAATAAGACCCATTATGTGCGGAACAATAAAGATTATACCATTCCAGTTATTCATCATACCCAGCACAAGCAGTATGATCCATCTGTTAAGCACATTGCTACAGGCAAAAATAACAACAATTTTGCTAGGAGAGATAATCGTGATTTTGGACAAAACCAATGGGGTCCATCACGAATGATTCTCCTTCAAGGAATTGGAGGCAATCTAATAGTCCTCAATATTTTGGTCCTGATAATCATAGAAGAGGTTACTATAATAGAGGTTATCAACCTTATGATAATTTTTCTCAGAGACAAAGGGGAAATAACATTAGCAACTATGCTAATTGGGGTTCAAAACATAATAACGCTCCCAATAAAGATAATGGTTATGATAGATCTCAAAATTTTAAATCTCGAAATGATTGATTTTCTTTCTCTGTTACCGTCTTTGGTATAACGGAGGAAGGTTTAGTTATCACAATATAAGGGTCGAAAGTTCACACTGCCACATTTATATAGTTAAGAATGTATGTTTGATTATGGTATATTAGATAATCCTACGGTTATCATATAGAATTGTGCTATTTATATTTTCTCAGCGAATCATGGCAGTTCCTTGAAGAGTTTTTATATGTTACCAGCCATGACGTATTTTGATGTCCATGCTTACCCTTCGGACGATACTGTAGATGTGCCCTCTTAAACTATGCCCTTGGACTGCATATGCCTTCTCCATAGTTAATATAGTATAAAATATGGTATTAAAAGATATTACATGTTATAGGATATATCCTTTTGTTGATAAAGTGGTTGTATCACTATACTGCGGTACATTTCTAAGTTAGAAGTATATGACACCGCTGTTTTTTGTGATGATTTTTTCTCATTGCTAGACATGTGTAAGGTATTGATGTGATATATAAAATTATATGTATGCAATTTTTGCTTACATTGTAACTTTGCCAGCACCATAGAGTACGTTGGTGGTACCTCCCTGGATATGTGTATACTTAGAGAAATGCTTTCTCTAATGTTCTGAGATATATTCTCACCTGACGCTCCATGTGTCGAGTTAGCCTCACATTAGACGTCATATTTATTTGTGATACTTCTCGTCTGCGCATCATTCGTGCGTTATGAGCCTGTTGTATCTTGCTCTTGGATGTAATTTTTAAAAAAATGTTTCATTTTTTTCTCGGGGGGTGCTGTAAACTTTTGCGGACAGTTTCGCTGAGTTTATATTGTGTTAAATGTACCTGTTTAGGTTTGATGACATTATTGACATTATTTGTTAGATTCTTGATCAAAGGGGAATTACTCATTTTTTACTTGGGTTGAAGTCAGCAGTGGTGGTTATACCACTTGTCTTTTAACCAAGCGGTCTATTTTTAGAACCGAGGTCTTGTTACCTGACCATATAATGCGTGAATGGTCAGCTTTTCCCAGAATGTTTTCAGATAAGCCCACCTGAGTTTAGCTCAAGGGTCTGGCGTCTCACGACGCATGCGCAAGTCTTGGCGCGATAAAGAAAGACATTTTTATTGAGGAGACGAGCCGTGATTTTCAAACGGTCAAGACGTGTTGGCGTCTTCGATCTGGCATTATGCCTGGGGAAGGAAAGTCCTCTGTGAGCAGACCAAGATGTCTAAAGTTTGTTCCCCATGTTGTATTTTATGCGCCTAGGAGGCGAGTGTGTTTTTTGGTGTTATTCGGAGGACATATCAAGGTAAATTATCCTTCGATTCATTTTCTCCATTGCCAGAATCTTGAATAACATTTTATACCAGTTTAGTGACTTTTCCCTGGGCGGGAAAGAGTCTTTTGAGAATATTGGGATTTGAACTCACGTATTATGCTGAAAGACCAACGAAGGAAGAAATAAAGAAAGCCATAAAGCTTCTAAGAGATGGAAAAGCGTCTGGACCTGATGGCATTCCAGCAGAGGCCATCAAAGCAGATATTGACACGGCTACAGAGATGTTATATAAATTACTTGGTAAAGTCTGGGAAAAGGAAGAGATACCAGCAGAATGGAAGGAAGGATATCTGGTTAAGTTGCCTAAGAAGGGAAATTTACAAGAGTGCACAAATTATAGAGGAATAATGTTACTATCAGTGCCAGGAAAAGTATTAAACAGGATTATCCTTGAGAGATTAAAAGAGTCCATAGACAAGAAACTGAGAGATGAACAAGCAGGTTTTCGACAAAACAGATCATGTACAGACCAGATAGCCACTTTGAGAATAATAGTTGAACAAAGTCTGGAATGGAATTCACCACTATACATCGGATTTGTGGACTACGAAAAGGCATTTGACAGTGTAGACAGAGAATCACTTTGGAAATTGTTGAGGCATTATGGAGTTCCCCTGAAGATCATTAATTTAATAAAGAAAACATATGAAGACATGACATGCAGAGTTTTTCACGAAGGACAGCTTACAGAACCGTTTGGGATAAGAACAGGAGTGCGACAGGGATGCCTCTTGTCTCCATTTCTTTTCTTGCTAGCAATAGATTGGGTTATGAGATCATCGGCAACACACAACAGAAATGGAATCCAGTTGACTCTGACTAAGCAGTTGGATGATCTGGATTTTGCTGATGACTTGGCTCTTCTGTCCCATAGCCGTAATCAGATGCAGGACAAATTGAAAACACTCGATGAGAGGTCACAGCAATTGGGTCTGAAAATACACAGGGAAAAGACAAAAATAATGCGAATAAATGCAGGTAATGATAACAGGGTTGAACTTGAAGAAACACCAATACAAGATGTAGAATCATACACATATCTTGGCAGTAATATAGACAAAGTTGGAGGGACAGACAGCGATATCAAAATAAGAATACAAAAGGCAAGAGGAGCTTTCATTGCATTGGGAAATATATGGAGATCAAGAGAAATAGGATCCAACACGAAAATAAGAATCTTCAACTCAAATGTGAAGTCAGTCCTATTGTATGGCTCAGAGACATGGAGAACAACAAAGACAACAACCAAAAAGCTACAGACTTTCATAAATGGGTGCTTGCATAGAATAGAGGGATTAAAATGGTATGACAAGGTTACCAACGTGGAACTGATGACAAGAACTAGACAAGTGCCAGTGGAACAAGAAATGAGAAGAAGACGATGGCGATGGATAGGACACACACTGAGGAAACCTGTTGATAGCATTACAAGGCAGTCCTTGTTCTGGAACCCCCAGGGCAAGAGAGGCAGAGGAAGACCAAGAAGTACATGGAGAAGAGAGTTGGAAACAGAGGTGAAAATGATGAGGAGAACATGGAAAGAACTTGAGATGATGGCACGTGACAGGAGGACTTGGCATGTGTTTGTTGAAGGCCTATGCTCCTTTGGGAGTGGAGGGTTATGAATGAATGAATTATGCTGATATTGTGTGTACCGGGTCTATGTATGCCCGTAGAACCTTATACCTTGTTTGCTGAAGGAGAACCGCAGAGGCCATTGTATTTTGGGGCACGCCATTCTGCGGCCTGCTTATGCCAGAACTGTACCTGACTGGGTTAGTCAGAAGATATCTAGAAGAAACTAGAGATTAACATTATATGCTAGAAAATTGGCCAGAGAATAACCTGACTTACTGGTGTCAGGATAGAGTTGAACTAAGCTCATATATTGGAAGACCCGCTGGCAATGCGGGGTAATTTTTGTGCAGCTGTACCAAAGAAATATAGATTGATGTCTGCACTATGATATGTACAGCCTGTTTATGATTCATTAATACCAGCTGCATTGAACACTATTATTATGCTTGTGATGTCCTGAGTCTCGTCAACCAATGACCGTGTATCCATTGTCAACATAACATGTCGTACTGTAATAAAGAGTTGAAACGTCAACAGTCTTTCAACACTTCTTTGACTTCATCATCGTGAGTTGCTGTGATGTCTTCATGACTTGTTTATAGTAGCCCTGTGTGAGCGTGTATATCTACTCACAACATTTCTGTCAACATACCTGACATAAACACACATAGCAGATAGTACCACATTCATGATAGCAAGATAGATACCTCGCTGCAACCTTTAGGAGGATCAGAATTGAGCAGCAACAGTTGTGGCAGTGTACTCGGTATAAAAAGGCCGTTGAGACAAAACGCCCAGTACATGTGCTTGAAATGCCACGACTACCTGAAAACAACCGCCAACGAGCCATTGGTATGTTGAAGACCGGAATGAGCTCGCGGGCCATTGCCAGAAGGATGATTTGCCACCACAGCACTACTGTACGTCTCAATGAACGTTACGGAACCACTGTCAGTGCCCGGGATAGACTTCGGAGTGGCCAACCACGAATTACTACCACTGCGCAAGATCGTCATATTGTGCTGAGTCACCCAAGGAATCGTTCTCTCCCGGCAAGTCAAACAGCAAGAGCAATAGTGGGTAGACGTGGGCAAGTCTCTCGAATGACAGTCATACGACGACTCAGAGATACAGGCCTTACTGCAAGACGACCTTATGTTGGGCCAAACTTGACTCACAGACATCGTCAGCAGCGCCTGCAATGGGCAGAGCAACATGTCAGATGTACTAGACTGCAGTGGAATGCTGTCCTATTCACAGACGAGAGCAGTTTCAACATATCCTTTGCGGATGGACGTATGCGGATTTGGCGACGGTGTGGAGAGCGCTTTGCAGATTGCTGTGTTCGTCAGCACAACCGATTTGGAGGTAGCAGTATTCACATTTGGGGAGGATTCAGTTTTCCCCATCGCTTGCCTCTTCACGTCTTCCATGGAAATGTTAATGCTGTGACATATCGAGATGAGGTTCTGGATGCATTGGTTGCTCCTGCGTTCACAAATTATCCAGACTTGCAGCTTCTCCAGCAGGATAACGCACGTGCGCACACCGCACGCATTACGCAGCAATATCTACAGCAGCAGAACATTGTGACGATTGATTGGCCTGCCCCATCACCAGACATGTCCCCTATAGAACATCTGTGGGACGAGCTTGGACGCAGAGTCTACAGGCAAGGTTCTCCAGCTAATCTGCAACAGCTCGAAGCTGCTCTTACACGTGAATGGGACTTGATTCCCCGGAATTTCCTTCAGAGACTTGTGCGTTCCATGCGGAGCCGCTGCCAAACTTGTTTGCAAGCACACGGTGCACATACCAGATACTGAGAATAGTGTGAATGCATTTTTTTATAGGTTGCATTTTTGGTTTTCTCGCTTGCCTGCACAGAATGCGATGAATTTCATAACAATCAAATGTACAATTTAATGACCAGCATGGATTCATAAGAAAATGAATAAAGATTCCAAATATGTAAACTTGTAAACACTTATATTTACATTTCACACTCTTTTTCTGGATTATACAGGTGGTGCGTTTTTAATATGCTTCAGTATATGATCCAGAAGCTTTGCTTTAAAAATCCCCTATACTGAATTATTGGAGACGTTTACTACTTTATTGTCAATGTGAATAATTCTCCTGTATGGTATGTTAGTAATGTTTGTTAATGTTTATGGAGAATAACGGTTCTATACATCGGTAGACATCGATTGGAAGCTGTTACGTTGGCGGAATTCTCTAACTAGTCATTCTTGTGGCGAGATGTTGAGAGATGCTTTGGTGCATAAACGGGACTTTACTTTTTATTGAGGGATTATGCACGATAGAGAGTCTCTAGTGAACGACTGGCGCCTCATTAAGAGAATGGATGTGTTTGGAGAAAAAAACAGTGGACGGTTGAATGCTGAGAAAAGTGGACTAGTGACCACAGTTTGTGAATTCGAAAAGTGTATCTTCTGCTGTCCGATAGTGAATACATTTATAAACGCAACGAGTTGAGACGTTACTTATTAGGAGAACTGTGCTCTTTACTATATTCCATGATAAAATAAAATAATGTTTTCTCAAATGAAAGAATGAATGTGGCTTGGGAGATTGAGCTCATGCCTTACCAGCAGCCTGGATACATGAAAGGCAGGGATCCCGTTAAACGCCCAGTGAGGCATATTGGGAATATGGTGTTAGGCCCATATTTTCTTGACTTACTTACTTACTTACTTAGTCGTTCCCCTTCTACCGTGAGGTGTAGAGGTTTGGAAGAGAGAGTGCCAGACTATCCTATCGGCTGTCTTCCTCCTGGCCTGGTTCCATTCTAGTCCTCGGTCCTTCAAAGATTGTCTAATGTTGTCCTCCCAGCGGAATCTGGGTCGTCCTCGGGGTCTGGATCCTTGGCTCTTTGTTTCCCATGCTTGTTGGGGTATCCGATCTTCTCCCATTCTGCAGACATGGCCAAACCATCTTAATTGGGACTGTTCTATTTGGTTCTGCAGCGGGTGGGATTTTAGGCCTTGACGTATCGTCTGGTTGCGGACCATGTCTCTTCTTGTTACTTCAACCACCTTCCTCAGATACCTCATTTCTGAGGTTTGGATCTGGCTTTTGTGGGTTGTAGTCATTGCCCATGACTCGCATCCATATGTCAAGACTGGGACATAGGTGGAGCGGTATACAGCCATCTTCGTTTTCTTACCAACCTCTTTCTTGCTGAGGAATCCTCGATTTATGGCCTGAAAAAGTCTCCCAGCCGCTGCTTTTCGAGTGGCCAACTCTTCTTTGATGCCTCCCTTTCGGTCTATAATAGCTTCGAGATATTTAAAGTGGTCGACCTGCTCCAGGACCTGTTCTCCCAACTTAATCTGATGTTTTCTTTCTTCTCGTGATATCACCATAGATTTTGTTTTAGAGCTGCTTATTACCATCCCTCTCTTCTCCAGCTCTTCCTTCCAGACTTGCAGGTTGGATTGGAGATGTGTCTCTGAATTAGCAATCAGGACAACATCATCAGCAAATGCTAGCTCTGAAATACAGACCTGTCTCATCTTCCAGTACCCCACTGAATACTTTCTTGTTCTCTCCTTACATGCCTTGATGACATCGTCCATGAGGAGTATGAAAAGATAAGGTGACAGGATATCGCCTTGTCTTACACCAGTGGTGGTCCTGAACTCTTCTGACTTATAGTTTGCTGTCCTCACATAATTTCTGCAAGACTTGTAGAAGCTCTGTATAGCATGAATCAGAGGTGCTGGAATGTTCTTCCTTGTCAAACAGTCCCAAAGTTTGCTCCAGGGGACGCTGTCAAACGCCTTTTCCAGATCTATGAAACAAAGATGGATCTCACTCTTGTACCCAAGGGCCTTTTCACTCAGCTGTCTGAGTGTGATAGTTCTATTCTGACAAGGGTAAACAATGGTACTCTGGTTCTGGACTCTCCCAAGGAATTGTCAACGTCTTGCAAACAGCCACTACGCAGCTCCCCTCACTATTAAAAGATCCACTGTGGTATCCTTATGTCCGCAGCAGACCATGTAAAAGTGCAGTTGAGTCTGGGACCCTAGCTCAGTGTGCAATGCTGGGCTCTCAACATGTTGACCACAGAGGTAATCATGATGTTTGGCCACTCAGTTGTGGCTATTCAATCCCTTGGGGTTGGCCAGGCAACTCAAAGATGTGGAGGTTGCCTGTTACCAGGATACACCACATGGAATTCACGCCAGAGCACCACAAATTCATATGCATCCCACATGCCAACTCACTCTTTACCCTCCAGCTCCCTGTGAAGCACAGGGTTTCATTAAATTCACCCCAACTTGTCCTGTGCCATCCATCCAACACATTTCTGTGTCTTCTTTATCACTTTCATTTGCGTATTCAGTTCCCTTCTCCGTGTGTCTCTAGGTCTCTCTACATCTCTTGCCCTAAGGATTCCAGAACAAGGACCGTTTTACTGTTATTTTTACACAGTCATATTCAGACTTGCAAATCGCACCTACTTTGTTTTCGATACCCTAACACGCCATACGCAATATTTTTTTCCCATGTCAATAAAGTAAAAATTTATGGTTATGATGTTGGTGCTGAGAAGGAAATGTCAAAATTGTCCTCTTTCCACACAATCTGCCTAAGGAAAATTCTCCGAATCTTTTAGTCGAATACCATCATTAACCAAGAACTGCTTACTCGGAGCCACGAAGAGGACATGCACACCATCAGTGATGGCAGACGCAAGAGTTTGGTTGGCCACATCAACAGATGAGACCCTGCTGCAATCACAAGAATGGCTATGCTAAGGACCCCTGACAGAAAGCAAAAGAGAGGCCGACCAAAAACAACTTTTCGGAGAACTGTGGAGGCAGAGATGCAAAGAATGATCCAGAACTGGGGCACTGAACAAAGGATGGCTGCGCCGATTGAGCCAAGTGGAATCAGTTTGTTGCTATCCTACAAGATGCCACCAAGCGTGATGGCCACTGACTGCTTTGACAGTCTGCGGCTAAGAATCAAAGAATTTGTGCTGTCCCAGAAAAAGTTATATTACTTTGTTTTTTGTCAATATGCTCAATCTGTGATAACTGCAATTGTATGTATTATTTAAGCAAGGCTATATCTTGTAGTGAATAGTTTATAAAAGCAAGATGTTAGCAAAACTGTTCATAATCTATACCTTGCTCCCTTCACCACCACCACTTCCAGCTTTTCCTGACAGTCATGATCTCCCCATGCTCTTTGCAGCCCTCAAGGCAGAGTCAACAATACTTTGAGCTGTACGTGCACCTACGAAAACAAAAATGTACAAAAAACGTCCACATGATTTACTGACAAGCTGTCAGTGAGAACAATCATATGACAAGTTTATTTGCACTTGACTGAAGAAATATGCTATTTGCACTTGACTGAAGAAATATGTTAAGAACTGTAAATTATATAAATCTGTGTTTGTGTGTACATATATTCCTGTATGTAACAATAATATATGACAAATTATGTACGATAATAGAGGTATGTAGGAAGAAGTTACAAACAGATTAAATATGCAAGACCAAACGTGTTGGATTACAAACAATATTGAGAAAACGGGGAGGTGGGGGGGGGGGGGGAGGGGGGGGGGAAAGGGAAGGGAAGAAGGGATAGAGTGAGAGACAATAACAAACATGGAAAAAAAGGAATTTTACATCTATTTCCCATATTTGCTCCCCAAGGAGAATAGACTGACCACTGTAGTTGGGTCCTTTGCTGGAAGCTTACACCCAGCAGTATTCTGCTCTTGCAGCAGTGATGTCTGTAGCAATTTTCTTTTACTTGAAGAGATTGCCAGCCATTACACATCCTCACATCAGTTACCTCAAATGATAGGAGCAGTAGTTCTTTATCTCCTCTGAGACCCATGACAACTACACAGGGCTGGGAATTTTAAAGCTATCAATACAATTAATGGCAACTGGTCAATCTCAAGTATTAACCAAAGACAGTTCTCAAGACAAAAAGACAATGACACAACTTTGGCCAGGAAACATCTCTTCACCTCGGTAATCTGTAGGCTTGAATTTGTCAGCACCAAAAATCTTGATGGTGGGGAGTTTTTTGACACCATACTGACCTGCTAGGCCTTGGTGCTCATCAAAATTGACAGCTCCTACCTTCACAGTGCCCTAAATGAAGTAAAGATGTACATAACAGTGAGCATGACTCAACTCAGTACCACATGATGATGGCTATAAAATGCTTCCCAACAAACAAATGCTACTTTTATATAATATTCATTCATTCATAACCCTCCACTCCCAAAGGAGCATAGGCCTTCAACAAATACATGCCAAGTCCTCTTGTCATGTGCCATCATCTAAAGTTCATTCCACGTTCTCCTCATCATTTTCACCTCTCTTTCCCATCATTTTCACCTCTGTTTCCAGCTCTCTTCTCCATGTGCTTCTTCTACCTCTGCCTCTCTTGCCGTGGGGGTTCCAGAACAAAGACTGCGTTGTAATGCTATCAACAGGTTTCCTCAGTGTGTGTCCTATCCATCGCCATCGTCTTCTTCTCATCTCGTTCCACTGGCACTTGTCTGGTTCTTGTCATCAGAGGTAGACCAAGAAGCACATGGGGAAGAGAGCTGGAAACAGAGGTGAAAATGATGAGGTGAACGTGAAAAGAACTTAAGATGATGGCACGTGACAGGAGGACTTGGCATGTGTTTGTTGAAGGCCTATGCTCCTTTGGGAGTGGAGGGTGATTAATGAATGAATGCACCCTCAGGCAAGCCGTATAAGGTTACAAGTTACAAATGCCTTTCTTTCTCTGAACAAAAAAACTGCTGTACTGTCACGACTTTTCACCCAGAAGAATATTTTGCAGGCAGGTACACTGAATTCTTGTTTTTATGGTTTCATAAAATTGTTATATATTCTGTGTTAAATTTTACCAAAAATGGTGCAAGAGAAAGAAATGGTTGATAGGGAAGTTGAATCTTAAGCCAGAGCAACATAATATTTAAGCCACATCATCTAAGAATGCTAATGAATTCTCATGATGCTAGTGTTACAGAAAAAAACAGACATGATCTTTACCCTCCATCAACTTTAGGAAAAGTCAAGGCAGAGGGAAAAAGCCCTCAAACATTGCCTTCTTTGACTTCACAGAGGCATCTGACCTGATTAGCTGGGATCCTCCAAAAAAAAAAACCAAAAAAAAAAAAAAAGGCTTCTCCAACTACATTTCTGAAAATTAGTCACTTCAAGATGACATGAACGCAACTCTCCAACATGTTAGCAACACATCATGCTATTTGCAGCTGTGGGTTATCACCACAAGGGCACATCAATCCCATAGTCTGTTATGACAAGAAATTGCTACTACTAATGCAGAATAGAAAAAAGAAAATGAAGTTGATTAACCTCAAAAGATTTCACGGGGTCTATCAGTGACCTCATTCAATCAATTTCTATTTCTGGACTCCAATCAACTGACCTACCTTCAGAGATGATGCTGCTTTCTTCCACTCAGGACTCAGGGATTGACAAGCTCCACACCTTTGAGGAGCCAAAAATAAAATAAATTAAAAAACAAATGAAAGATTGCATTTGACTTTATAATTTTACCAGAAAATGTACCCTGGTCACTCTCAGGTCTACTGCAGCACAAAAAATATCTATAACTTACATCAATACAATTTGTAGACTATTTTGGAGCAACACGAATGCAGTGGTCACCAAATAGTTAAAAACATAAAAATAAGACAAATGATTTTGGAAGAAAAAGGATTCTTAAGAATACATGGCATGACAAAATCAGAAATTTAATATACCTACAGACAAATGACACCAATGCCCTGTTATACCTACAGACAAATGAAACCAATGCCCTGTGTATACCTACAGACAAATGAAACCAATGCCCTGTGTATACCTACAGACAAATGAAACCAATGCCCTGTGTATACCTACAGATAAATGAAACCAATGCCCTGTTATACCTACAGACAAATGAAACCAATGATCTGTGTATACCTACAGACAAATGAAACCAATGCCCTGTGTATACCTACAGACAAATGAAACCAATGCCCTGTTATACCTACAGACAAATGAAACCAATGCCCCGTTATACCTACAGACAAATGAAACCAATGAACTGTGTATACCTACAGACAAATGAAACCAATGCCCTGTGTACCTACTGACAAATGAAACCAATGCCCTGTGTATACCTACAGACAAATGAAACCAATGATCTGTGTATACCTACAGACAAATGAAACCAATGCCCTGTGTATACCTACAGACAAATGAAACCAATGCCCTGTGTATACCTACAGACAAATGAAACCAATGCCCTGTGTATACATACAGACAAATGAAACCAATGCCCTGTTATACCTGCAGACAAATGAAACCAATGCCCTGTTATACCTACAGACAAATGAAACCAATGCCCTGTGTATACTACAGACAAATGAAACCAATACCCGGTATATACCTACAGACAAATGAAACCAATGCCCTGTGTATACATACAGACAAATGAAACCAATGCCCTGTTATACCTGCAAACAGATGAAACCAGTGCCCTGTTAGACCTACAGACAAATGAAACCAATGCCCTGTGTATACTACAGACAAATGAAACCAATACCCGGTGTATACCTACAGACAAATGGCACCAATGCCCTGCGTAGATCCCCGGGTGTCTCTAAAGGGACAAGAAAGACGAGGACCACTCAGGCATGTCAAAGCGACTAGTCGAAGGTTGTGAATGGGGCTGGCAATCTCATCACGTAAAAGAACACAGAAACCGCTGCTGCAAGAGCATGTGAATGTTTGGTGCAGGCTTCTAACAAGGGGGGACCAGCCACAGTGGCGGCTCCATAAGGTGCGTAAATAAAAATGATAAATAACACATCAAACAAAAACCTACAAGCTCTACAAATTAGAGACTGATAATAACAATCATCGACATGGGAGCCACCTCTTTTTGGGGGAAAAAAATGAAAAGAACGAAAAGCCTTAGAAATACACGGAAAAGACTGAAAACGAAGTCACAAGATCTGATCTGTGACCTGTGCCGATGTGACAAGATCTGTGACCTGTGCCGATGTGACAAGATCTGTAACCTGTGCCGAAGATCTGTACTGATGAATAAAAGATCATCGACAATGGAGCCACCTCAAGATTTGACGTGTCATTTTGGAAAAAAACAACTTTGAAAAAATGAAAAGAACGAAAAGTCTTAGAAACACACGGAAAAGACTGAAAACGAAGTCACAAGATCTGATCTGTGACCTGTGCCGATGTGACAAGATCTGTAACCTGTGCCGATGTGACAAGATCTGTGACCTGTGCCGATGTGACAAGATCTGTAACCTGTGCCGATGTGACAAGATCTGTGACCTGTGCCGATGTGACAAGATCTGTAACCTGTGCCATGAAAGACATAAATATCCAGGGCTGCAATGTTTGAGCGTGTGTCTGGTATTTTATTTTAGACTATACAGTAAATTTTACAAACAACTTTAAAATAAGAAATTTCAACAATGAACATACTGTATAATTACAAATTACGAAATCAACTTGAGAACTTCCAAGCATTTAGTAAGTTATACAAAACTGACAGATAAAATCAGATAAAACTGCTGAGAATGTCAACTGTCAGTTCATTCATGTCCATGCTTTCTCTTTATGCAGCATGGAGCCAACCTTGCAGCAAGCATATAACACGCAGTCATGTGCTCTTCAATCAATCAATACCCTTATGCTCCACGAGAAGCATAGGCCTTCAACTAACACATTCCAAGTCTTCCTGTACTGAGCCATCTGCTCAAGTTCTTTCCATGTTTTCCTGATCATTTTCACCTCTGTATCCTATTCTCTTCTCTGTGTGTTTTTTGGTCTACCTCTGCCTCTCTTTCCCTGTAGATTCCAGAACAAGGACTGTCTTGTAATGCAATCAACAGGTTTCCTCAATGTGTGTCCTACCATCGCTAGCAGCGTATTCTTAACACTTGTTCCACTGGCACTATCAAGTAACCCATCAATATGTGAACACAAAGGGTTATGGTGTGTAACTTCTGTCTCACGTGTCATAAGAACAGCACATTTCTAATGTATTAAACTGCTATTTCCTTCTATCTTTCCACCAAGCATAAAAACGTGTCAACATATGGAGACGCTAGGAACCTAAAACATAAATATGCTTACAAAACACATCTCATAATAAATGTATGTTAATAAATCTCATTACAGAGATTAATTAATTGTTTTTCTTACAAAACTCATTATAAATCTCTGTTAATAAAACTAGTATGAGAGATTTATTAGCTGTTTTTGGTATGCATCCTATATATAATATCCCAGCTTTTTCTGTCAGTACATAACGCTCCTTAAAATAGTAACACTTGCCATAGAAAAGTGCTCAAAGCACGGTGTGCAACGTGAACGGCATGGGTTTTGTTTGCACAAAGCACAGTGTGCACGTGAACGGCGTAAGTGTTCACACTTTTAACAACGGATGTAAAACAAATATTTTGGTTTTTTAATACTCTCCCAAAAATAGTAGCGCTTGACAAAGAAAAGTGCGTAAAGGTTGGATGATGTCTGCTGACTTTTATTTCCTCCGAGTCATTTTCTGCACCAAGAATAAGGAGACTTTAGATCTGAATGGTTGCAATTAAGTATTGGTGCTTTGAATTTAATTTCTGTCATATGACGCCGACCGAATAAAGTGGAAGCAGTTTGTTGCTGCCCTGCAAGACACCATAAGGCATGATGGCCACTGACTGCTGTGACAGTCGGCGGCTAAGGATCAAAGAAGAAGAAGTTATAATGGACTTTTACTCTAGATCTAAAGAACTATTAGAATTCCGATCACATGATAACTGAAGGTCCCAGTTATATTGTGACCTATCCGGCCGATTTAAACAACAGAAAATCAAGGTGCTCTTCTGATGGACAATAGGATGTTTACACCTAACATTATTTTCCCCCAAGTATTTGAATAAATAAAATTTCCGTTAAGTATTGGTGCTTTTTAATTTAATTCCCATCATATGATTGGCTTTTACACTAGTCTTATAATAAATGTTGATTTGAATCACACTTTACTGTCTGCTTGCCATCTTGTCATCCAGCTCACGACTGTGTTGCAGGGGATGATAAATATATTTTACTGGGATCCAAGATACTGCCTGATTACTGCTGACACTATGTTTCAAGCTTTAATAAAAAGGTATTTAAAAAGAGGTATACATGACCTTACCGAGTATGGAGACGAGTAATAAGTGATTATGGTAAATTGTTTGCTTTAAATTTACAACCTCCATGTTTGTCGCACTTTACTATTCCTGCAAAAGCTTAAACGAAAGTTAGAAGAAGCGGCTATTTTTTAATCACTCCAGGTAATAGAGACAATTCATCTATCGCGAGCAGAGCGACAAAATGGTGAGTGAACAGTTAAGTGTGATTCTACTTAAATCTGTTTTAAAATTTCGTAGTAGAGATTTACAGATTATTTTTCTGATACACCATATAATAAATCACGGTTGAAATTTGGGACAGTAAAGAGGCTTGTTGTCTCATGTCATTATTTTTGACAAAGCTTGAAACGGGGTTGGTATTAAGTTAACCGAAACAGGGTTGGGCGTAGATTATGGCTAGCTGTAGCGTATGTACAGATAGCCAATCCGGAATTATGGGGGCCTCCTATCTATTCCAAATGTCTACCATAAATCTTGAAGCATAGATTTATTAGTTATTTCTTACAAATCTCAAAATAAATCTCATAACAGAGACATATTAGTTGTTTTCTTGCATAGCTCAAAAAGTTTATGTTAATAAACCTTGAAACATGAGATATATTAGTTGTTTTTCTTGCAAGTCTCATAATAAATTTATGGTAATAAATTTCACAACGGAGATAAGTTACTCGTGTTTCTTACACATCTCATTATAAATTTATGTTAATAAATCTCATAACAGAGATTGGTTATTTTCCCTTACACATCTCATTTATGTTAATAATCTCGTAACAGGTTTATTAGGCCTAGCTGTTTTTCATCCCCATTTCATAATAAATTTGAATAAATCTTGTAATGGAGACTTACAAGTTGTTTTTCTCACACACTTCATAATAAACCTAGTTGCAGAGATTTGCTGGATGTTTTTCTCATGTCTCATAATAAATCTAGTAGCAGAGATTAACTGGCTCTTTTTTTTTAAACATCTCAAAATAAATCTAGTAGCAGAGATTAACTGGATGCTTTTCTCACACATCTCATGATAAAACCTAGTGTCAGAAATTAACTGAATGCTCTTCCCACACATCTCATAATAAACCTATTAGGCTAGGCCTAGCAGAGATTAACTGGGTGTTGTTCTCACAGGTCTCATTTCACATGTGGCGATTTTTTCCTTCACGTGTTTTGTGGTCTGTCCAGTCTGACATTGACAGCGCAATTTTGGTATTACTTTTTTCCTTGCTGTCATATATGACTGTGAATCTTTTAAAAGTAATCCATGAAAATAAACAGATTACCATCAAGAAAACAGGGATAATCGCATGGAAGCAAGATTACTGAGTTGAAATGAAGAAAAATAACGTGAGCTCGACATGGCCTTAAAAAATAATTCAGAGACGCAGTTATGAGAGGTACGGGTTAAGTTTAGGAATCATCAACCTAACTATAAACCTTAGCGCTAACGACGTAGGAGACATATTTAGGGCATGGCATCGAAAAACAAGGTCCCGCTGTTCTTC